>WIUT01001933.1:0-26569 GCA_010645135.1 Tetragonula clypearis
CATCGCTAGAACGATTATACTCGTCAAACGCAGAACATATGCAGCTGTTGTAAAATTGAATTAAATTATAAGGAAATAGGACACTAGCTTTAACCTCTTGCGCTGGTTCACGGACCATAACGAGTGACCAAGCCATATACAATGATTCGTCGCTTTCTTTTTGAACTCGTCGGTATGTCGATCACTGCATAGAAATTGTTACTAAGAAATAATGAATTTATTATTTGTTTTGCCGGGGTTATATTTAAATATACTAAAAACTGAGAAAATATCAGCCGCCAAATATGATCCAGTTAACTTCTTGCGTTGGCAACTGGTTTGCGGACCATAACGAGTGACCAAACTATATACAATGATTCGTTGCTTTCTTTTTGACACTCGTTGGTGTGACATCACTGGATAGAAATTGTTACTAAGTAGTAATAAATTCATTATTTGTTTTGCCGAGGTTGTATTTAAATATACTCAATACTGAGAAAATATTGCAACTTTGGGGCAAACAATTCTCGACGTGCGCGGCGCAAGAGGTTAATAATAATTGATATTACCAGCAAGAAAATATTTAGAAGAATAAGTATAAAAAGAACTAGTCGATTCTAGTAATATTCCGAAACGTTAAAAATTCACAGATACGTTTCATTTTCCACGGAAAATTTAATTTAAGTAACAAATTGCAATTATTTCACCCGCATGACTCGAGTATCTTAAACTCGTAAACTTACTTACGTAAAGTTACTTATTTACTTACTTGCGTGTTACGCGATAAGGAAAAGAATATCGCATGCACTCGTATCTCCGGCGATTTATGTGTCGTTTGCTCGATTTTTCTCGCGATTATTCCTTACCATTTCTGTGCTTTCGAGCCGATTTCTCCTCTTGGGCGTGTTTCTAGAAAAAGAGACTGAAAAGATCGGCGTACGAAAAAACAATTGCTCGTATCCGTAGTAAGAAGAGGGAGAGAGAGAGATAAATACATAACTAAGATTCCACTCCTTTTCGCCGTAAGCGATTTCCCCCCCCCCCCCCTTTCTTCTTCCGGCGTGTACCGCGTCGATGACGATTCCGAGAAAAAGGAACGCCTAGGGTTCCTGCAGAAGCACGAGGGGGCGAAAACGAAACGTCGATGAGTAAACTGTCCGACCGGCAGTTTCTTACTGGTCACCGAATAGTTCGTCCACTGTACGTACGAAAATGCGCGCGAAACGCACAAATCCAACAGCTTCCTCTCCCCCTCCTCTTCCCCATCCGTTTGTCCGTTTATGTTAGAAAACTGCACCGTGAATCCGAACGAAGCGCAACGCGCGTTCGCATTTTGCGAAATAAAGGAGAGAAGAGTTGCTTCCTAATTGCTTCACCTTGACCTTCTTCTGTCTCTCGTTATTTGTAAGTTAACCCTGCGAGGGAATTATATTCTCGTCGCTCGTGTTAACGTAAAATATCATCGAGGGCGAGAAAGAATGGCAAAACGGTATTCCAAACAATTTGGACTGGCCGAGGACTGGCGAGCGACGTTATCAATGTTACGTATTATATTCACAGCGTGTGTGTGTGTGTACTGCACGCTCGACGAACATACGTAAAGAACAAAGGATGAAACTCAGGCGAAATCGTTGATGCGCGAACGTTGTCTCGGTTGAATGTTCCCTCGACGATGTGCACGTTCCACCGGTGGAAAAGTGGCTAGTTGCAACATCCGGCCACGTCTATTGTGAAGGCGAGCGCGTTGTATCCCATATTTTATTGGGATCTGGCGCGCAAACTTGGGGGATGGAAATACGGCGCGACGGACGACGAATGCGTTGCGCGCGTTTCAGGATGTTGCTGCAAACCGACGGTCGACGGTTGGCGATCGTCGCGACGATAAACTGGTAATGTCGTTCGAATCACGTTTGACCGGCAAACGAAGCCAATTACACACGTGCCGCGCGTTGGACCGATCGCCCGGTGGGAAATACACTCCCCCTCCCCCTCACGGAGATGATTTATTTATGAAATATTCGGAATATTCGCCGGAAAAACTCGGTATATCACTAGAACTAAAGTATAGTACTCGCGGCCAAGATATTGAAGTGCAGCGAAAAAAATGTGAGCTTCTAAAAATACACTGTCGTATATGTATATGAAATTACATTTGTTATATATATGAAATTACATGTGTCGTATATATTAAAATTGTAAACAATATCACTCTTACGCACTAAAATTGTAAATTATATTATTCTACATGAAATATCAATAAGATTATAAATTGGCCATTTTGGCCACTTTGGTGTGTTTCTGGTGGACGCTAGATCGGAAGAGTTCGATTTTTCTATCTAGGATCCTGGAAGTTTCCCAGTTATCGGCAGGGCCGGTGCATTTTCGAGCGGAAGAGTCAAAAATCTATTTCATGCTTGTAAGTGGAATTTTCTGTATATTTTTTTTTTTTATTTTTTTTTTATTTTTTTTCTTTTTAAGCGGTTGTCGTTCCGTTCTGTTCCGTTTGAACGGCACGCATACAGTTACCACGTATCCGGATAATGACGATAGCGTGCGGAACGCGAACCGGCGACCGGTCGCGAGGATACGCTTCCGATGTAACGGAAGTCGGTAATCGTTTTGCGGAAACTCGTTTCCCAATTGTCCGAGATGTCTCCTTTTCGTGCGTTTTCCGTTGTCACGCGATAGTTTGCGTGCACGTCGGTTTCCCCTCTTTTGTTGGCCATCCTTAGGGTTATGCAGGTAGCCTGCATAGTTAACCCTCTGTGGGCCGAATATTTTTCTTGACTGTAAAAAAAAAAAAAAAGAAAAAAAAAAGAAATTTATGCAACGTAAGATCGGAACGAAATGTCAGCCTGTAAATAGAGACTAACAGGTGAATTCAGCAGTTTCAACAATTTCATTGCAACAGAATAATGAAATTGACATTTCGGGGATGAGAGGTGGACAAGTGGTCTGAAAAAAAAATAAAAAACTCACAACTCGTTCGTGTTCAGTCTTTTTATTTTTTATTGTTATCTCCGAGTGAAATAATGAAAAGTTTAATTGTAAAAAACAAACAACACGTGTTTGCAAAACACGTTATTTTTGTTTAAATGTCCAATTCCGGTGCCCTTTCAGTGTATTCGGTGAAACAGTTGACTCATCCCCTCTCTTGCCTTCGGTCCCAATTCAAGGCTTAACGCGCCCTCTGTCGGTCCCAAACTAACTACTCTTACGCCGCGTAAAACAAACATCGCTCGCGGTACGAGTCCGTCGCCTTTCCCTTCTCGTCGTTGTTGCGAACGAAGATTCTAGAATTTTTCCAACATTTTTCCAGCGACGAGGCGATGGTTGAAATGGCTGGAGGGAGGAGGGGGGGGGAAGAAAAAGAAAAGGAATGGAATGGCGTCGTGGGGAAAGTTGGAGGGCACGTATACGCAGCGTGCGCTTGGCTCGGAGGGCCCCGGGACTCGGATAATGACAAGCCAGAGAAACAGAACTGTAATTTCACATCGGGAAAGGGACACGCGCGCCATTCTTGCTGGCTTCTCTCTCTGTCTCTCGGCATGGCTCGGCTCGGTTCCTTCACGGAATTCGTTAAGACGATTTTTCGATGAGCGAGTATGTAATTCCTAGTATATGGGACTGGTTGGTCGAAGCGTACCACCAAATTGACGACTGGCCGGTCTCTCCTGATTAGGGTTCTCGTGAAACATTGAGTACAAACACCGTTGGCGAATAGCTCGATGATTTTTTTTTCTTTTTTTGGGGGGGGGGGGCTCGATCTCTTCGATCACGCTTCGACTGTAGCAAGATTGTTCGAGAGACGATCCCACACTGATTTGGAGACCGCGTTTTCCGCGGAAATTGTTTCAGTGTTATTTCAAGATTTAAGATCGCAGTACGATTGACGTCGGTCTCAGCTAAACGTCAAGTCAAAAATGTATGTATTTTTGTATAATTTTGGATTTTATTCTAAAGATTGAATGATTGAAAGATGTTCAAAAGAATTGATATACTTAGTCTTTCTATTTTAATATTAAGAACAATATTTACTATTCCATGTTCTGTTCGTGTTATAAATAATTTATATTATATGATAATTTAATATTAAATTTAATTTACAAATATAAAGGTAAATTAATAAACGTTTGTGTAATATTTATAATAATAATAATATTATTTTTAAGAAAAATTGTTTTTTTAATTTAAAATTTTTGTTACTTAATTATAATTTATTGAAAGTATTTAAATATTTAATTATAAAAATACTTATTTTAAGATGCATTATAAATTTACTTATAATAAATTTAAATTTAAAATAAATATTGACTTTTTTGAAACGCTATATAATTAATATATATTAAAATTATAAATTTTTTTTTAATTTATTAAATAAATTATGTATGAAATTATATACGAAAAAAGATTTTATGAAATTATATTTTCTAATTTTTTAATATTATTATGAATATTAAATAAAAAATTGATAATACATATAATGATATATATATATATAATATTAATAATATATATAGTATCATAATATATAGTTTATGCGAATTATGTGAATTATTGAGCGTCAGTTGACTCTCTCTCTGAAATTCTTTTGTCGTTATAGATTTCACTCTAGGCGTCTGTTCAGATATTATACATTCATTGTAATTGATCACTATCGTAATAATTATAAAAAGCGAAAGTCGAGCGAATGGAATCGAAACACGCTTATCAACAACTTGCATAAAACAATACAAACCCTTTTCATTGGCCATTCAGTAATCGAGAGAATTCACTAAACTTTGATGTTCAGCATTCCCACATTAGCACGTTCCCCGTAATTAATTATCTGAAGCGAGTAATGATTTTGGATTCTTTCAGTCTTAAAAGAGTTCTCATCTCGTTGAGAAAAGAGAGAAAGACAGAAAAAAAAAATTCACGAAAATATTGAACTCGGATCGACTTTTCGGCGATGTGAACGCGGTTTTCACGTCACTATGCGACGCCACTCTCGCCCCAAAAGTTTCTCGCGAGTTTTCGTGTTCCTTTCCGTTTCGTTGGCAAATCAACGTTGATTTTCGTTCTGACTTTGATCCCCGATCCTTCCTACCGCGTCGCGATACGTACGACAAACGCAACAGCCCAGTCGCTCAGCTGTCTGATTTGTCGGCAAGAGAAAAAGGCAACAACGCGCGGTGCGGTTGCGCGCGCGTTTGACAAATTCGCGAAGGGGGATTGTTCGCCGACGCGGAAACGACGCCTCCCGGATTCCAGAGACGAGGCCAGATAACCGAAGGGAAAGCCGGAAAATTTCACGACGGGGGCAGGGAGGAGGGAGGAAGAAAAGTTTCCCGATCTGGAAAACCGGTGGCTTTGTCTATCCGCTCCGTTTCCCCCCGGCAGTTTTCCTCGAACTTTTCGCGACTCGAGTGGTGAATAACGCGCCAAAGAGACGAGAGAGAGAGAGAGAGAGAGAGAGAGAGAGAAATTTTCTCGCCGCTCGTAACGCGATACATACGCGTGCATTGTGGCAATGCGATTGAATTTGATGGAAAGGTGAAAGATGCGACGCGGCAACTCTCTCTCTCTCTCTCTCTTTTTCGAGCGTTGTCAGTGTAAATGCATTTTGCAGTCAAGGGTACACGCGTCGAGAGAAGAAAAAGTTTTTTCCTTTTTTCTTTTTTTTTTTTTTTTTCATTCCTTTTTTCGTTCGCTTGCTCTCGTGGTCGACGAGAAACGTTTTCCATCGGGTTCGATCCTGCGGTCGATCGAACAATGGCGGACACGGTTGCGAAACACCGTGAGATCGTATCGCGGTCGTTTTCCGTCGGAACGGAACGCGGGGGCCCCGGCTGCTTGCGAAACGCCATTGGCTGCGGTTTCGCGAAAAATTGGATTCGTTGCGAAAGCACAGACACCCGGTGGGCTAACGGGTGATACGATCGGGCAAAAGCATCCGGTTGAGTTTAGGTTAGGTTATCAAAAAAGTGTAATTTTTCTGTTCTAACAGACGGACGTACGTGACTAACTTCGTTCTATACCACAGATTCATTCGTGTAATCTGATTGGTCGAGCTAACATTAGAAAAAGAAAAATGCACGATCTCTCGTTGACAGTTTCTTGTTTGGCGTCGATTTCAAAAGTGAAAAATCAGAGAGGAACGTTTTTGTCATGTTTTACTGGTGTATTATCACTGAGAAGGAAAAAAAGGAAAACAGGACGAGCAAATACTCGTAATAAAGTATTGAAACAGTGGAATCATGAAGTTGCCTGAAAGATGGCGGAATGGTCAATATAGGTTAGGTTACCAAAAGAGTAATTTTTCTTTTCTAACAGACGGACGTACGTGACTAACTTCGTTCTATACCACAGATTCATTCGTGTAATCTGATTGGTCGAGCTAACATTAGAAAAACAAAAATGCACGATCTCTCGTTGACAGTTTCTTGTTTGGCGTCGATTTCAAAAGTGAAAAATCAGAGAGGAAGGTTTTTGTCATGTTTTATTGGTGTATTATCACTGAGAGAGGAGAAAAAACAGGACGAGCAAATACTCGTAATGAAGTATTGAAACAGTGGAATCATGAAGTTGCCTGAAAAATGGCAAAATGATCAATGTATTGTCTAGTAAAGTTCTTTTGCTTCTTATAAAAAAATTCGCCAATTATTTGCACACGGAAAAAGAAGAAAATACTTTTTGATCAACCTAGTAGAAACTAAAGCTAATTAAAACTTGAGTATCTTACGAGATAACAGATAGATTCACTCTCTACAATTTCACCCGATGTTTTTGCAACAGATAGTAAAACAAATGATAATTCATGCCCACCACAGTATCCAACATTCTATATATCTCTCCATGGTATTTATTGACAATATCCAACATTTTTTATGAATAAAAAAATATATCCAACGTTGGTGAGAACTTGCTGAAACAAAGTTTTTCAGTACACCAGCGACATCTGCCAGCTCTGGAACAGTATTCTCCAGAGCTGAAAACATTCGTTCGTTCGAGCAAGGAGGCAAAGACATTTCAACTCAAAATAATCACTTCTTTGGATAAAAAAATGAATTTGCCAAGTTTTGTTATTTAGTTAGATTCTGAAATAATTCTAAATAAACTCGAGTAATATAAAAGTAGAAATAACAAATGCGTAGTGTCAACTGTCTCACGAATCTGTATTAATTAATTTTTCGTTCACTCGCGAGTCTCTCTGGCGGTGTCTCTCTCGCGCGGTTCGAGCGCAGCCGAGATCGAACGGAGGCCACGAAGCGGAAGATTTCGCGGAATTATTTCTCTTCACCTTGGCGTGCATCCGCCGCGATTTAAAACAGCGTTGCGTCTCCTTTACGGGGAAAAGCACGTCAAAAGCTTGCCACGCGGCTTCTCGGTAATCGTAGGCGAGAAAGCCCTGGGCTAGCCTCGAATTTCATTCCCGGTCAGTGAGAATCGCCTAGTCCGCGCTATTATCGTTCGATTCTACGACGTCTGCCAGACCGATTAACGAATCGAAATCAGATTCGTTGTGTGTCGAGAAGAATGATATTTATTTTCTCGTCTCGACATTCGCGTGAAATCTCTTTGTACTTATACTGTCATTGAACCCCTGATTCGTGGCACGCAAATGAAGGTCCCGATTCGAAAGGAAAAGCAGAACCCTCAGCGAAATCTTCGAGTTTAGACTTTGAGTTTAACCTCGTTCGACTGAAATTGACGAATAAAAGATCGGAGAGCAATTTTTGCGATACACGTTTCATTAATTTTCTGTCGTTTTGTTTGGAATTCTGTTATTTCACAATTTCTATAATTTTGTGAGTTTTTTTAGTTTTATATAACCCACCTATAGGGGAAAAAGATTGAAAACGACCTTTTCTAAAACTCTTCAGTTTTTCAGCACGCATACGCTAACGTTTCGCAATCCGGACATCGTATTTGTATTTTTACGTTCGCGACCGACTGTCTCTCCTCTCGCTCGCGCTCACGGTATAGCGCGAGTAATATCGAGAATATATCTGCTATATTTACCGGTTGCGTGAACCACGCTGACTCGTTACGTTGCACAAATTTCTATCGAGTTAGCGTCATTTTCCTAGCTACCGCGATCGTGATCGTCGGTTTTTCCAACTATCGTTGCATCTGCACCTGCGTGAATCATTCTTTTGCCGTTTTACTCGTCTTTTTTTTCTTTTTTTTTTTTTTTTTTGCCAGTCAGCGTTCATCCTTGAGGATCGAAAGACAATTTCACGCGAGGTCACGTGACGCGCGCGAGGATCGGCGCACGCGCGGGAAACTTTGGTCACGTGAATTTAGGTTAGGTTCTTCGCTTCCCCTGAGAGATCTGGCGAGTTTTTCCAAATGGCGGCGGTTGGTCGCGAACGCGTTGTAGGAAATTCAGCGACACAAACTGGAAGAAACCGTGAGAAAGTCGTCGGATGTCGCAGAATACGGCGTCGCGTGTAATAATAATACTCGATGCAACGAATAACGTGGCCTGAAGCTCGTAGCAAGATAAATGAATAGTTTAACAATCCGCGCACGGGGTCGTTGTACCCGCTGCGCTTCTTACATGTCGTCTCTTTACATCGAGTCTCTTTTCTTTTCTTTTCTTTTTTTTTTTTTTTTTTATTTTAAATCCAGCCTCTTGTCCCGACTTGTCCCTTCTTTCACGCTCTTCGAAATACGTCGGGCGCGGAATTTGTTCGTTTAGCCAGCAGCGAGAATCCCTTTGTTCGACGCTGAGCCCTGCAGTTTCAATCCAATTTCAATAAATCATTATTTTTCTTTCTTACCGCGCCGCGTTTCGAATCGCGCATTTATTTTCACGCATCGGTGTCCTAAATCAATCGTCTAGATCGTTTCGTAAACGAGTTTGGCTTCCTTGGCAATGCATAATACTCGTTGATATTTAATTATTATTTGGTAATTTAAGTGTGTGAAAGTAGGTTAAAAGCAAATATAATTTTTTCAAACTCATTTTTATTGGGAATATTAATGCCTGTAACACGCGAAACATAAACAACGAATGAAAGTATAAACGCGTATATTTTCATTTAATTACACAGCTTTTATACTAATTATACTTTTATTTAATTGTATGTTCATCTTTGTGAAACTCGTTTCGCAGAAAATTCAACTATCAAGTTTACGGCTTGTGTGAGTAGATTAGGTAAATACTGCCGATTTTTAAGTCTGCATCTGTGTGTCATATTTTTGTTACAGTTTCTTCGTTATAGCTTCTAACGAGGAATTTTTGAACATTTGTTTATATAACATTTTTTTTTCTTTTTCATTCAATGTCATGCTGTCTAGGGACAAAATCTAGGGACACCCTGTATATAGTTAACCTCCTGCTTTAATTAGTCATCGATACATAATTGTGTATATAAATATGTGAAATAAAATTTCGACGAGGGTTTTCGCAATTTCTTTCATCGTTTTAGATCGAAACCGCCGATGTATATTCGTCGAACAATATCAAGTATCGTTAGTACCATAAGTTGTACGTACGGAGAACGTAAAGGTAGAAAAGCGTGAAAGAAAAGCGCTTATGTCAGTCTCTCGAGGTCGTAGCACCTTTCTCGAAACTCGCAGGCGAAACACCGAGTTTCTCGTCGTTTCCCCACTTTTCTCCCCCACGCGGAGGGAACTCGCAAAACCGAAAACGTTGTTAGGAATTAGTCATGCATGAGTCGCCCTAAGATACTTTGACCTGGGAGTACCAATCGGATAGGATATACAAGGTGGCCACTGAAAAACTGAAGGGTTTGAAAAAGTCATGACAACCCTTTCTCAGTTTCTTTGTTTTATAGGTTACGAAATTATAAAATTATAAAATCCATTAATAAAATTATATTAAATTAAATTACATTACATTACAAAATTATATTAATTATAAAATAATAAAATTCCGAAAAGAATTAACATGCGTTTGTAAAAGTTATTTTCTCTCTTTTTTAATATTATTCAGTCTTTCAGTGGCCACCCTATATAAGCACAGCGGAAAGAACGGAAGTAGTTTAGCACTTGAGCAATATTTTTTCTATCTATAAGTGTCCCGGAGTGGACGTATTCTCTCGTTCTAATAAATAATTCTGTGAAAACTGTGAAGTATAATTCTTAGTGTAATTATATCGCTGTCGATATCGTCGGCTTCCTCGTTTACGCGACTTGTTGCTTCCGATTGGTCATCGATCTCTCCTTCCCCTCTTCCCCCTTCTTTGGCGCGAAAATCAGAGTGGATCGCCGATTGAAAAAAACCTCAATCGCACGATGACGTTTGCCGGAGGAGGGGAAAAAATAGAAAGGCGTTCGATGTTCGACTGGGCGAGACAGAGTGGTCAAAGGGTGGGGGATGGGGCCTCGAAGAAAGCGAAAAAGGGGGGAGTGGCCGTTTCGGCGAAAGTAAATGATTCCAGAGTATTTGGTTAGGACTTGGGGCATATGAGACGGGACTGAACGACAGATACCCATCGTCGCAAATATTTGAGGGAGCCTCCTCGTTTATTTTCCTACCGATACCTCCTCTCCTTCCATGTGTTTGCTCTCGCTCGAGAGTCACGAGTTTGGATTCACCGTTACCCCGTGGCAAAACACTCGGCGGATGTGTCACGCTTTGCTAATTACCGACCGGCCACGGGCGAGAACGCTGCCGGTATATCTTGGAAATGACCGACGTTTTTCTCATCATTGTCACGTTGCAATTATAACTATGCAATTCTTTTTTTCACGAAACTTTCATTCGAACGGAGGCAAGACTCCTCCACTTCGGAAGTTGTCGATGTAAAAATACTGCAATGGTACACTGTTATATTTATATTCAGTTTGTACTTTGGTCCTTGGCCATATGACTAATTCCTAACAAATCGTTTCCCACTGTTGTTCCAACGCGATCGGTGAACGATGGCGATTTCGTCGAGGAAATTAATTTTCTTAGCATCTCGACGTAAACTCTCTGCACTTGGTCGGAAAATTCGCCAAGACGATATATATGTACCCAATGGTTCGGATTTCGCCGACAGAAAATTGCGATCGAAACACCCGTCACCTGGAAACGATCGTTGCGGAAATATTTACACGCACGCGTAGCGGATTGGGGAAAAATCGAACGTTAGATCGCGAGATTTTTGTTAATCATTTCGATACTAGCCAGTTCACCGGATAAAAAATGTAACAATTAAATTTTGTAACGAATTGGCGGAAGAAGAGTCATACTTTACATGCGTTTTATAGCAGAGCTGGCTAACTGGCGGCCCTTGCCTCTACTTTGCTGATCGCTGCCCCCTCCACTGCAAATTTCTTCGCCGTGCATGAGCCCCCCCCACTCCTCCGCTGAGTAATGGAGGAGGTAGCGCCAGCGATCAGCAAAGTAGGGGCAAGTGCCGCCAGCTCCGTTTGTATAGCAAACAGCGTTTCGTAAAATTGTTCAGTGATGATATTTTGTACGAATGATTTCAAAAACGGGGTTCACAGGCACGTGTAAAGCCACGTCGCTAATTTTACAACAATAATAACTCGTCGACGTTTCTTGCCGCGTTTTTTTTTTCGATCGCTACGATACGCACAAATCAAAATGCTAATCGCCTCTGCTTTTGTAAAATTTGTCTCTCTCTCTCTTTAGGCGATAGTCGAAGTGTCTTTCTTCGTTTCGAGTTTATACGAATTCCAAACTGACACTATTGGTACCATTTGATGGTTTTCACTTGTAGATTCGATGCCACTTTTATCGAATAATCGTAGTCGATTGTGCATGCTGGTTTGCGTATTGTTTCTCGAGTTATGGAAATGCCTCTTGTCGGTGTTAATAAAGTTATACTCTGCTCAGTCCAAGTTGTGAATTTTTTATAAACGACTATTTATGCACAGCGAGCGTAACTTGGACGACTGTATAATCGTTGATAAGCAGTAGGTCACTGTTAGGTCGTTTCTAGGCAATGTCGCTTAATTCGGTGCTGTGTTCGCGTCGATATGTAAATATCGACGCGAAAATGTATGTATGCATGTATATTTGTCGATGGTACGGCGGCGCATTGACGCTGGCAGCGAAATGCGAGCGGAATTTGCATTTGCAATGTTTCTCCGTCAGGGGATCAGAGATAAAGAAAAGAGAGAGAGAGAGAAAGAGAGAGGATCTCTTGGAAGAAGCCGATAATACACAGCTCTGCCCCTGGAGAGACGCGTCTATCTTATGGATTTCGAGCTCGCGACCGTGCACGCCGTCCATTTTGTCCGCTTACGTAATTTGTCTGGTTCTCGAATATATACGATCGGCAACCAGGAGAAAGAGAGAGAGAGAGAGAGAGAGAGAGAGAGTGAGGGAAACGCGTATACGAGATGCGTAACATGTTCCGTGGATTTACACGGGCGTACATATGTAGGTAGGGACGCAGGTGCAACCGTGAGATGGCGAGGGAGAGAGGGGGAGAGTGTGCAGCCGGTCGAACCACTTTCTTCCTTATACACGCAATAAATTTCCATCCTCCGCGCTCACACAGTCCCGCGATGCTTCTTCTTCGCTCGTCTTCCCTTCTTTCTCTTTTCTTTTCCTATATCCTTCGACTCTGTGCTTTCTACACAACCCTGTCAGTTTCGCTGTTTGCTGCCGTGTGATTAAAAAAAAAAAAAATAAAGAAAAAAAAAGGAGAGAGATGTGTATTCATTTCGCGAGTCTTTCGAGATCGGCTTTCGAGAAAGTGTCGCCTGAGGAATCATCTGAGGAGGAGGGCAATGGAACCGGTTGGATCGCGATGCACGTATCTATCCGAGGTATGCGCGTTACGCATAGCTGTTCGCGCGTGTGAAATCTATAAATAGTCGCGGCGCGTAGCCAGCGGGGGCCATCGGCATTAATAATTTTCCAGTCTTCTGCCACCGAGCGATTCTCTTTCCCCCTCTCCTCCGCGCGAGTGGCCGTCGTTCCCCCCTCCTCCTTTTTTTTCCATCGCTGCGAAAGTAAAAACATCGACGCTGGCAGTGGATTGCGAGCCAGTGCCCCCCCCTCAACGAGACGAGACAATTAGTAGACGAAATCGGTAATCGTTTCAAACCGCTGGAGTTGCGACAGGTGATGTTGGATGAAAGAGAAAGAGACAAGAGGAGAGGAGAGGAGATCCTTGTACTTGCGTAAATTTTTCTTTTCGCGAATCCCTCGCCGAAAGTTTCCGAGCCATCGATAACGCGCGACCTAATTCGATTCGTCGAACGCGATGACTCGAAGCTCGACCTCGTTTTTCGCCTTTCGTTTCGTTTCGTCTCGGCCGCAGGGAGAATGAGTTTCTTTCTACGGGGTCGTGCCAGTCGTTTTCCTATATTTCCGTGTGGTAATTCCATCGCTGCGCTGTGTTCGCGAGCCATCGTTTCCCACTGTACACGCTGCGAGGTGTCTAATTAAAAAATTATCACGCGCAACTTTGTAGAGGAACTTTCGTTCGAGCAAGGCAGCAATTTACCACTTTCGGAATTTATCGATTGTAAATATTCTGACTTGACTGTACTTTACTACACCGTATTAACTGTAATATGTACTGACTGTGGATGACTTTTTGACCGCGCTTGTACAGAGTGAATCACGAAACAACTTTCAAATTATACTTTTCAACGAAAAATCGTTTGGCTTCGAGGAAGGCGGGCGTCAGTGTTTTGTGTGTGCGTTTGAGGGGCTTCGAAAATTCCCAAGATCAGATCTTTATTATTTTTTAATCGAGCCGTATATTTCTTGTCGTCGTAAATCGAAGGAATATTAAATTCCAAGTAAAAAGGAATTAAGGCATTGTCCTTTGGACAATTGTGACTTAATACTTTTTTTTACTTGGAATTTGATATTCTCCCGATTTATAATGGAGGGAAAAAATATATGGTCGAGTTAGGAAAAAAAAGGAAAATATAGAAATGACCTTGAAAATTTCGGAACCCACGGAAAAATTGATCACGCCATATTTTGCCTGAAATCATGCAACTTTTGTATTTTTCATTGGACATTCCGCACAATTTGAAAGTTCTTTTCAGCTGTGCAAGTTTCGCCTTTAAGGTCAAATTTGGTATCTTAGAACAACTCAGAAAACAAGATTTAGAAAACACACGCAATTCCAATTGTCGTAAGAAAAAAAAACGCAAAAGTAGAAAAAAGAATAAAATAAAAATAAATTAAATTAAATTTAATAAAAATAAAAATTGAAATTAAGTGAAATATCTTTGTTGCGACTGAAATTGAAAATTCGAGGCGAATCTTCGTATTGTCGCAACGCTCAGAGAATTAAAACCACGTCGGTGAGGGGCGGGGGGGAGAGAAGTTCGAAGTTCGAAGGTTTAATCGCGAATGAGATCGGGAGTTAGAGAGAAAGAGAGAAAGAGAGAAAAGGGGAGGGGTGGGAATTTGGAAATTCCAGGTAGCCCGGAATCTTGTCTGAGTTTAGACAGAAGCACGAGAAAGAGAGAGAGAGAGAGAGAGAGAGAGAGAGAGAGGGAGGGATCTAATCAGAGTTGGAAGCAGTTAAGGACGCAGGGTAGCTCGCGCAAATGGCCCGTAGCGCGTAGATTGTTGCGATTTGCCGAGTGCTTCGCATTCTTCCGGTTCTCCGGCGCAGTGAAAACACTTGACTCTGCTGATTTGTGTCCCCCGAGAGAGAGAGAGAGAGAGAGAGTTTCGTATGGTAGATACGTGTATCACCCCTTCGAACGAAACAGCCTTTAACCCCTTGCGGTCCGAATTAACACCAGGTTCACCAAGGGGTCATTTTGAGAAAACTTTTTCGTTAATTTTCACTTACATTTATAAGACATATAATCGCAAATCTGATGTTTCCTGTCTTCTGGTTTCGTAGAAATAGGTATATGTCTCAACTCATGGTGAAGCTAGTGTTAACATTTATCCTATTCTCGGTAGTCCGAATTAGTTTTTGAGCTTTCGTCAATTCATTGTATATACCTAAGAACTTTGTCTCAGTTTCAGTTAAGTTGCAAGCAGGATGAAGCGTGAAATAAGCTGATAAGAACAGTTAAAGACCATTGTTATATTTGATTGCTTTTAATCGTATAAATTAATGGAGCTTAACATTTTTCTTCTAGTATCGATATCTTGTATCATGTTTTACAAGATGGTAGGTAGTTTCACTTCTTCCTCGAAAAGGGATTTCCCCTTTCGAGCAGACTATGCAGCCTTTCCCTCTGGCTGAGGTATAACAATCTGCAATATTCCGTTGTCGAGTCTTTCTTCTTGATCTCAGCTGGATGGTCGCTCTTTTCTCTGTTGTTTCTATGTCTTCTCGGAAATCTCCAACAAATTCCTTTACAATTTGCCACCTAAACTGGACACGTGTTCATAACTTTCGAACCGTTTCGTTCGCTCTTGAATGTTCTTCATCGCCGCTTGAGAATCTTCATCGACAATTGTACAAGTGATCTTCATCACCACTGCCAAAGGCAGCTTGTTTCTTCGAGGACGTCTTCGTCCATGTTTTTATAAATTTTTTTTCCACAGAGAAACACGAGCTTACGTCGCGAAAACGACAAAAAGATATATTGTAAAAATGCGCAAGTTTGACCAGCAAGAACGAGATACTAACACGACTGTCTGTTGAAGTAGCTTTCATCGACAATCTGGCAAAGATGACACAGTGCAAAAAGAGGGACACACAGAAATTCTAAAACTGTGAAACGACGTATCGGCGATCTCACGAATCCGACAGAAATAATCAATATAATTGTAATTCTTGAATTTGAAAACTATGCCGAGCCGCGGATGGTTAATGCAAATCGTTAAATACTTTTAGCTCGATCGAAACTAAAAAGATCGAAGAAAGTTAATTGAAATCAGGCAGGTTGAGATTCAATTATAATCAAATAAACGTTGGCTATACCTTTTGAAACTATAATGAATAGATTAGGGAGATAGAAAGACACTGACATTTTTAAGAGATTAATATTCTCTAGTTTATCGTTAATTCAATTCCTCGTTCTTTCATATTTGCTTTTTACTCTTCTTTCTTCGCCCCCTCCCCCCACCCCCTGAAATTTGAATGTTATGGTAATTTTGTGGATTTTGACGAATTGCACGTCGTTGCGAAAGAGAAAAATACCTTTCTACAGCGGCTGATGACGGAAGAGGTTATACATTATGTGTAATAAATATACTCTTTATTTCTAGATGTCGAGGAGAATTTTCAAATCCATCATCAGCCACAAAGATTTCAGTGTATTAAATTTTCCATTGGATGAAAAATTGCCTGGCTGTCTATATATTATTGCAAAGTGTCTCTCCTAGCGAGTTGTACGTGCGATAATTGATAAACTTTTTCCTTTTTTTTTTCAAGTCGAACGCTTGAATTATCAACCTTGACAAAAGTGACTGAATAGGATTTGAATAGTACTTCAAGGCGTGCGTTTGATGTTAAAAAAAAGAATCCTGTGAATCGTATTAACTCCTATGGAGTTAACCCTATATTTAAATACTATCTTGTCAATTTTTCTTTTTTCAAAAAATTGTCAGAATGACTTTTTGACAATTTTTTCCAGTAACATCAAACGCCTTGAAACGCCTGTTTAAATTCTATCTAGTCAATTATTCTTTTTTTCAAAAAATTGCAAATTTTTTTTTTTTAGTAACATCAAACGCAAATCGTGTTTAAATCCTATTTAGACAATTTTTTTTTCTTTCTTCAGAAAATTGTCAGAATGAGTTTTTGATAATTTTTTCCAGTAACATCAAACGCCTTGAAACGCCTATTTAAATATTCTATCTGGTCAATTTTTCTTTTTTCAAAAAATTGTCAAAATGAGAGGGGTTTTTTTTTTTTTTTACATCAAACGCGTGCTTTCCTATGAAATTCCCATCTAGTCAGTTTCTCTTAACATAATTTAACAGCAGCGGAGAAGTGATTTGCATGTCCGACTTAGAATTAACACGCTAATTTCACTACAAGAAGAGAGAAACTTAATCGATGACGACAATTAACGAATCGTATCGACAAATTTAATCGTTACTTCCGATCAACAGATCGACGTAATCATCGGTCGCAATGAAAGAACATTGGGAAAAAAATTTCCTCGTTGATCGTCTGACATTAATTTTTCGCAACCCCGATTCGGGGCTAAATTCACCTAGGACGTGAAAACAACGTGTTGCTCGATCGTCACGCCGATCGAATTCAAACTCGATCAGCCAGGATCAGCTCGCCCCCCCCCTTCGGGGTTATCGTCGTTAACGTTGCAACAGCGTCCGTAAACGTTGTTGCGGAATGCAGCAAGCCATTGGTTGCGAGACGATCTTATTCGCGTCTGCACCGAGTTCACGTTCAAAGGCGAAACTTACGGCCAGAGGAGGTTAGTTTTCGCCCTGTTCCACGCGGAACGTGGCGTGCTTTCGATCGACTCCGTTCCCGGAATGCCTTGCGCCATCCGCGTCGAATCGCTGAGTGAAAAAGTTGCCAACTGCTGCTCCACCGGGACTTCTCCTCGCTGGCTGGGCACACGGTGTTGGGGTGATTTCAGAAACGCGAGTCGATTTTCGAGTCTCGCGCCGAGTCGGAAGCCGGGAACGATGGCGGGACAGAACGAATTAACAATCTATCCCGGGCAACTGAGAGACTAATTACGCGAAGGCGTGCCGGAATTTATGGCGATCGTCGGTGGCCCGAAAACGACGTTACGTGCGCCAGCCGTAAAAGCGAGGTCGCTGTATATATATATATATATATATATATATATATATATACAGGGTGCATCCCTGCATCGAAGAGATGGTGATCTTACGTGAAAAAAAAAATGAAGAATAAAATTTCTTTTGTTTGAGGCGCTTTCTGTTTTTTAGTAAACAAACAGTTTTTCATTTAGGTTAGGTTAGCTTAACGTGCATTTAACGACGGCGTTAAGTGCTAAGTGAACGAATCTCGATGCAGATCATACGTTACTTGCAAACAGAATTAATATCATTCGTGATATATTTATCAACTTACTTGGTACTTACTGAGTTTAAAAATGAAAGTAACATATGTCTGTAGACGACTTCAAGTCGTAGCCGACACGCGTACTTGGAGAATAATCGAACCTGATTTTCTCGAAAACTGAGCCTCAAACGAAAAAACTTTATTCGTTGTTTTCTTTATTTTTTCATGTAGAATCATTTCCACTTCGCTTCGTATGCAGGGACACCCTGTAGAGGAGAGCAGAGCAGAGCGTATTGTCGTCGTTGCTGTTGTGCACGCGCTGCGATTGTTTCTCCTGCATCCACACGTGGGATGCAGGACACTATGCCTCCCGAATCGACAGTTTCAAAGGGCTGGCTTTATTGGCTAGTCGCGAGTTACGCGATACGGGCGAGTAATTTACCCGAAACTGCTTACTCGTCGGCCATCGGAGATCTAGTCTAGTACTAGATCATCCTGTAAATTCGTTTTGTAATACAGTAGTCGAATGCGGACGCCTAACCTCTTGCGTAGGCAACTGATTCGCGGACCATAACGAGTGACCAAATCGTAGACAATAATTCGTCGCTTTCTTTTTCAACTCGTCGGTATGATATCACTAGATAGAAATTATTACCAAGAAGCAATAAATGTTTTAATAAATTATTTGTTTTGCTTGTGTCATATTTAAATACACTCAAAACTAAGAAAATATGAGCCGTCAAATATGATCCAGTTAAGCCTTTGCGTTGGCAACTGGTTTGCGGACCATAACGAATGACCAAACCGTATACGATAATTCGTCGCGTTCTTTTTGAACTCGTCGGTATATCACTAGATAGAAATTATTACCAAGAAGCAATAAATGTTTTAATAAATTATTTGTTTTGATTGTGTTATATTTAAATACACTCAAAACTAAGAAAATATGAGCCGTCAAATATGATCTAGTTAAGCCTTTGCGTTGGCAACTGGTTTGCGGACCATAACGAGTGACCAAACCGTACACGATAATTCGTCGCTTTTTTTTTCAACTCGTCGGTATGATATCGCTGGATAGAAATTTATTACTAAGAAGCAATACATTTATTACTTTTTTTGCTTGTGTTATATTTAAATATACTTCGAGCTAGAAAATATTCCAGCGCAAGAGGTTAATAGCTGGTGTATTGTGTGAACTGGGAACAAGAAAGAACGAGTAAGAGATGAACGTCAACTAATATATTTGAATGCATACATTTCGAACTAAATAAAGCAATAAGACAATAATTGTCAAACGATTGCAGTTAATCTAAATTTCTCGTGGATTTATCGAAATCCCTGTGAAAGTAGTTGTTGATCAATAATTATCATATTGTTCATCAATGTAGTGTCAAAGCGTGTCTTTTTACGTTTGCAAATTGACGACACGTATTTGCGAGCATACAGACTTCGACCGATATCCTTCCGGCGATTTCGCGGTGAACGAATGGCGTTGTGTTTCGTGACTGGATCGCGTGTGTTAATGGCGATAAAAGCTTCGGCTATGCTTATGTAATCTAAATATATCGTTAGCCTTAGATTGATCGTGCACGAGGGTCACGAGCATCGTCGAGTTTTTACGCCGAATAGTTCACCGTGGAAAAGGTCGGCACGAGCGCGAATCAGAAGCCCCCCTCCAGGATTATTTCGGCACAGGGCACGAGGCCAGCAAGTTTTCGCGAATCGCCAGACGAAGTTGTCGACGACGATCCTGGGAACGCCATAGTCATTATCCGATATCATATTATAACCTTTTTTTTAAGTTTTTTGAGTTTTTTTCTCCTTTCGAGGTTCACCATAGCTATTGGCATAAGCGTGTCAGCTCATCTGGAAACATGAAATAGCACACAGTGTGCTTCTAACATTTTCGAGAAAGTTGCGTTAACAGCGTACAATTAAGTTGTTTCTAAAGTGACTGAATCAATTTTTCCAACAACACGCCGTAGAAATACAACGAAAGTCCTTGAACCTAGTGTTAAACAGACGAGGGGAAATTAAGGTTGCGTATCGAATCGATTTTGACTGAAAGTTACAAGAGAAACAGAGCGAGTTTCTGAATCGGCAATTTTTCCCGTCGGCTGGTTATATTTTTTTTCGAGGAGAAAATGGCGAATGTGGCGCCATGGAAAACAGAGAAAGACGGGAACGACAGCTATGGAAAACTGAAATCGGGGGTCGCTTGCAGGTACGAGGGATGGACCCCGAGTGTTGCACACGTGAAGCTCAGCGTGACAACTTTTGGCCAGTAATAAATTTCACGAGGACACTTAGAAAAACGTACTCGAACGTGACGGTTCAAGCTGGAAATTCGTCAGTTTCCGAGAAAGCTGCGGAAAATATCGGAACAATGCAAAAGATATATTCACTGCCGTGGTACAGTTCTGCCTAAGGGCGAAATTCAAGTTCAGAATTCCTTCCTTCAAAGTGTTGCACGACGAATGAAACATGAAATTCTCGAAGAAGTTTGTAATCGTTTCAGCAAGCGTTTCATTCTCGTTCGAAACTCTTGCGTTTAATATCTCTACAAGCTGCCTTTGTGAAATTTCTTCGCGAACGAATGAGAAATTAATTTCTTTCAGCGAGAGCTCGGAAGAAATGATGCACCGTTGCATCAATCCAAATCAATCCGTGGCCTGTCTGGCGAAATTCGCGCGACGGAAACCGTCGTTATTCGCGACAGACGTCGATCGAGGTCGACGAACGAATGGCGAAGCGAGAAAAGACGCCGAAGCCGAGGAGGCTTCATTTTCATGCCGGCGAGAAACGCTCGTACGGACGATTCTGCGTCACGCGCAGAGGGACAAAGGTGATCGCGATTATGCACTTGTCACGTACTCTATCCTCCGTACTTGTCTCGGAATGATAAATTCGCCAGCCATTGTCTCGTACCTGGAACCGCGTGTTTTTTCCGCGAAACGCGCTCAAAGGGGGCCGAACGAAGAAGGTGTTGGCCGATCGGTCCGCACCGGATGATTAATAGTTCGTTCTTAGGCGACCGAAAATTTCCACGGAATGGAAACGAGATTCTCAACGACCAATCTTTCTTCCTCGCATCGGGCGCGCAAACTCCCGGAATCTGTTCTCCTCGGAGGGCTGTTACTTATCACCTTTTTCCCGGCAGGATATCTAAAACGACAGAGAAATATGTATTATTCGTTCTGTCCCAACCATCATCGCTGAAGATTTTCCAAGTAATTTTATTACTAAAACACTGTAACACTGTCAAACAACTCGATTTCTAATTTTCTGTTTCTATCGTTGTGGATGTTTCATAAATAATTGTGCAATTCTGTTATTTTGAGGTTATGACGATCGATATGACGGATTTCAGATATTCCCTCCTTAGGGAGGTTTAATAAATAGTTGTACAGTTCTGTACAATTTTGATTCGTATATAGTATTTTATAAATAATTGTAAAATACTATTATTTTGAGGTTATGACAATCGAACCCGTCAACATGACGGATTTCAGATATTTTATCTTTAGGGAAGTTTAAATAATTGTACAGTTCTGTACTAATTTTGAGTTGTGCATAGTATTTTATAAATAATTGTAAAATACTATTATTTTGAGGTTATGACAATCGAATTCGTCAATGTTTGTTCCAATTTCAGACTTTCTATCGCTGTTTAGAAGTTTAATAAATAACTGTACAATTTTATTATTATACAGTTCTGTACAATTTTGTGTTGTATATAGTATTTTATAAATAATTGTAGAATTCTGTTATTTTGAGGTTATGACAATCGAATCAATATGACTGATTTCAGATATTATCATTTTTAGGGAAGTTTAAATAATTGTACAGTTCTGTACTAATTTTGAGTTGTATATAGTATTTTATGAATAATTGTAAAATACTACTATTATTTTGAGGTTATGACTATCGAACCCGATTTTAATATGACCGAGTTCAGACTTTCGTTCCTAGCGTTACATTTGAAGAGAGATTTTATAAATAATTGTAGAATTTTGTACAGTTCTGTAACTATCATTAGAGAAATTTTATAAATAATTGTTTAACTAATAATTTAACAAGTGCTTATAAAATACGAATGTTGTTATCGAAATTAACATAAATTTCTTTTTGGACAGAAACACATAGTAGATATTTCTACTTAGTTTAAGTATCATTTAAATTATAATAATTCGTATGTAAAGTATTTTGATTACGGTTGTTCCAATATTCATGGATATTTTCATTCATTTATTCATATTAATATGTTTGTTAACCAAAGTTGACTATATATATGCGTGACGTCCGCCGTAAATGCATTATGAAACAACTGAGACTGCATATCTGTTATTTCTACTCGTATTACTGGGGATGTCTACAATAATAATAATTTTCATTCTAACTAGGTAAATAATAAAACAACGAAGTAATTACTTCAAAATTAGACGCCTTTGCTTAAAAAAAATACTAACGGGCCTACATTTTCCAGTAGTATAGAAATCCTCCGCTTTGAACTGACAATACATTCGGTTGCAGAAAATAATCTTTCAGAACTGGCAGATGTCGCTGGCGTATATTAATATTTTTCTAGCAAGTTTTGCCAGTTTTAATCTCGAATATTTCGTCCTCCGAGTCTTCATCATTCTAGGGTACATAAATAATTTGTTTTATCGCTTGTCACGAGAACGCAAATCACTCGAAATATCGGATAAAATAAAGCATCGAATGTCTGGATATCCGACGAATGGAACGAACTCTAACCTCAATTGTCTCATAAGATATTTAAGATTAGGTGTTTTAGACTTGATATTTATGATTTCTACTATAACTAACAACGAAATAATCATTTTAAATTGAACGTCTTTGCACGAAAATATTAACGGGCATTTTTCAGTCCATCCTAACCTAACAATACTTTCGGTTGCGGAAAATAATCTTCCAGAACTGGCAGATGTCGCTGGCGTATATAAATATTCTTCTAGCAAGTGTTTACCGATCTTGAATGTTTTTTCCCTCGATGTCTCCAGCGCGTATAAATAATTCGTTTTATCAGAGTTATAACACAAATTACTCGAAGTGTCAGATAAAATTGCAAATCGAATGTCTGGATATCCGACGAGTAGTAATAACTCTAACCTCAATTATCTCATAAGATATTTAACACTAGAACTACCACACCAGTCGAAATGGCTTTCTATTTCACGTTACAATCCCCCCCCCCCCCGCAATGATGCAATAACTTTTACAGTGATAACTAAAGATATAATAATACAGTGAATTTCATTTTATATTTATTTATTAGAAATCAAAATAGTTTCGGTTGAAATAACTTCGTCTATAGTCTGTACTAACCTCGTCTATACTAACTGTCGGTAGTTCTAGCGTTAAGACTAGGTGGTTTAGACTTGATTATTTATGATTTCTACTCCAAACAACGAAGCAATCATTTTCAATTGAGGTGTCGTCTTGGTATCCGACGAGAATCGTGGCTTCGACTTTCACGAGATACCACCCCCAGTATCAATTTCACTCTGTCCAGGTATATCCGAGTATCTCGTCACACCCGATTAAACGTATCCAGTTGTAGATCAAAGTGTTATACAACGGACAATAATCGTTCGAGGCGAATGGTCGGCGAAGTTGGATGGGATCGGTGAATCGAGCCATCGCTGCAGCCAACAGCAGCAGCCCGTTGTCTCCGAACCGATATCGATGGGATCGATCGGCCGAACGCATCGATCGGAACGGCGATACCGCGTTATCTAAGCTCGACGTACACAACGCCGGAATAACGTCGATTCGCGTTTGCGGCTGGATTAATATCGCGAGAGAGAGAGAGAGAGAGAGAGAAGCGGAGGAGTTAAGCCGCCTAACGCGATAGCCAGTGTGTGGACACAACAGGTGTTAATAATAGCCACGGACACGTCCGCCTACTAACTGTCCGCTCGTCACGGTTTACTTCCGCTAGCTAGTAATCAGTTGCAACTTAATTAAGCAACTCGTGGAAATCGCGCTGGCTACGCTGTTGTGAACGCGATGTTTCGGATTCCAACGCGATCTCTCTCACACCGATCGCTCGGTCTGCTCGCTGTCTCTCCGCTTGGAAAGTCGAATATTCGACGAAAAGGTTTTCCCCGTCGATAGTAGTCGCGTAATCGCGTGGCAGTCGACTCGCGGCGGAACTCCGATCGGCAGCAGGCTTTTCACGAACAGTTGGCAGAATTCTCAGCAGGATATATATCGGTAACTTTGCGTGTTGTTGCGCGAAACAGGGATCTCGCGTGGTAGCGAAAGGAGGAAATATCTCGTTATTAATCGAGCGACGACTTGCAACTGGGTTCGTTAGAGGATGCGCCGATTCTCAAACAATCCTTTGAGAGTTTCTCGTCGTTCGCGAAGGTTAACAGGAGTTGTCGATACCTTGGGTAAAGTTCGTTTTTCGAGACGGCGCAGCACCGAGTCTGAAGAATAAACGTGCCTTTGTTCACGGACGTGTGAGATATATACTCGTGGCGAAATTACCTGAGATAATATTTCAATTTGTTAAATCTGCTGTAATGATTCGTTTATTTCTATTTTTATAATTTTATTGTTCGATGTTACTCGATGTTTCGATCGAGTAATTATCATATTCTTGCAACAAACGATAAAGTTAGGGACGAAATTACCTGAGACAATATTTTAATTTGTTAAATCTGTTGTAATGATTTGTCTATTTCTCTTTTTATAATTTTATTGTCCGATATTACTCGATCGAATAATTATCGTATTTTTGCAACAAACGATAAAGTTAGGGACGAAATTACCTGGGACAATATTTTAATTTGTTAAATCTGTTGTAATGATCTATTTCTCTTCTTATAATTTTATTACCGAATTATTACTATTTAATTGAATAATTCTCGTATCTTTTACAACAATGAACTATGTCCGCTGGAAAAAATATCGAAGATTGGTAGAAAACTTGGTGGAAAACTATTTACGCTACACTAGCGACATCTGTCAACCGTGGAAGAGTATCTGCCGCAACTGAAAGTATTTTTAGGTTAGGATGTATCAGCTCTACTGCTAGAGAATGTAGACTCGTTTAATTCTACACGAAAAGACATCTGATTTAAAAAATAATTACTTCGTTGTTTCGATTATTTATCGCTGAATTATTTTTCGCGTACGTTCGAGTAATTAGAGTAGAAATAATAAATATATAATCTCAGTCTTATCCGATGTGTGCACCCGTGTCTCACAAAGTAGAGTGACAGCTCCATTTTGATCCGTGATAATTACTTTGAAGAACTTTATCTGGGACAGAGAGAATGAGAGAGAGAGAGAGAGAGAGAGAGAGTTTGAAAGTGGCGCGAAGAAGAGAAACAGGGTCGTGACACGCCGATATTTCGTTCGATTCGGTTCGAAAAACAGGCGAAATATCGGTCAGAACTGGCGAACCTAAGGGACAAGGCAAAGGGTGGCGAAGGGCCAACTTCTGTGAGAGAGAAACGGCTCCTCTCCATCGCAGTGTTTCTCTCGTGTCTTTCTTTCTTTATTTTTCCTTTTGTTCCTTTCTTTCTCGTTTCTTTATTTCCTTTCTTTTTCTACTCGTTTTAGTTGGGGAGTGTGGTGGACGAGGCCAATCTCGAAAGGTAATTCGCTGCTCGGAGATCGGAACCACTTATTTCGTCTGTTCTTTCGCTTTTTTCGAGGGGGAGGCCGCGTACGGGGATCCCCCGACTTTGAAGCCGGGCCCCGGCCGATTCTTCGCGGTAGCCGCCCCCCCAAAAAAAGCACGATCCGCCGCCACGAAGCCGAGCGAACCGAGATACACACATCCGAGCGTGGAAAACACACCGCTTCCGACAGACCTTCGCCCTTTCCTTCGACTAACTTCGAACAGACGTGGGAAACTTTGCCTTCATTCTCTGCGTTTCGTATCGCGAACTCCAGCACAGGGTTCGAAAGCGAAGGTCGAAGCCCGTGGCTGAATTCTAACACTTTCGTTTTGGATGGAAAAGTTACATGTAAAAAAGAGTCATCGTCGCGACAATGTCAAGGTCAGAATGCATTGCATAATCATGTCTCTGTGACGGAAGAATAAAAACAAATTGTAATTTATTATTCAGAATTGACGGAGGGCCCGGGAAAATAAATATTCAAGATTCGTAAAGCTATGAAGTGAAAAATATTTATTGTGCACAAGGCGACATCTGTTATCCGAACTGGAAACGATTAATATGCAGTCTCAATTGCTGATTTCTGTTGACTCTCGTTGAGTGAAAACAAAATAAATTGTAGGGGGGTGTTTTTCAAAAGCGAGTTGAACAGCTGAGCAAACGAAGAGGGAGGAAAATTTCCCAATTGTTAATAATCAAAGGAAACGGTCGTTACAAAATTTTATTACACACTGATATTAACCCTTATTAACACGGTCGAGAGACTTTTTCCCCTAATACTCGCCCATGAGACGGCAAGAAATTAGGCGAAATCTTATGAAACGTTTGTATGAATGGAAATTTAAATAAAACATTTAAACATTTATTTAGTTTATTTAGATGTAAATTCAAGATATTTAGTTGATCTGTAATTTTGCAAATGAAATTAATTTCAGGTATTAATAATTTAACACATATCCGTTCGCATGACGAAAACGTTCGTCATTTGTATGTTGCAGTATATAATAATAATTGATTGTTTTATGAAATCCGAATAAATTAAAACGTAATTTTTACCAAACAGAGATAATTCTA
>WIUT01001934.1:0-26556 GCA_010645135.1 Tetragonula clypearis
TATATATTAGTATATACTCTTATTAGTATATGTTAATAGGAATAGTATTAAATAACTAGTTGAGAATGAGAATTAAGAATGACTGCATTCAGTCATATATGACTCACAATTTATTTCTTTTTACCAATTTATGTTTGGGTAAAATTCTACATTCTGTTCCACTAAAATTTCAACTTAAATATTAGAAAAAAAAGCATACATAACAAATAAGTTCTTATAATTGTCATTTCAGTTTAAACAACCGTTTCGTTTTTTAACAATGAAAATCAGTTTTAACAGAAGTCTTTAAATTGCTTTCTAATGTCTTTATAAATACATTTGCAATATATGAAATGTACGTAAATTTGTACGTGCATACAAATCCTGTGTATAACTGCACATAATTATGATACATGATTCAATAATATAATGATGCAATTTATCTTATGTTCCTGTCAACTGCAATTATCTTTCAGGAATTTATAGAATCCTTTGCATTTAAAATGTATTAAGATATCTATCTCTTGGAAAATTGATTTTATCGTATAAATATATTATATCATTAATTAATACATATATATATATATATACATATAATTAATCAAGATTTTCCAGGAAAAAATAGACTAAAATTTTAATCATTAAAGTTTTGTGACTCCGTAATATTATTCATGCGTTGTATAATAATTCATAATATTATTTTAGACAATATTATTATTAATAATAATATTATTTTATACATTTGTACGAATATTTATAATATTTAATAATATATTATTATAAATATAATATTTTATGGATTTAACAGATAATATGTAAATACAAATAAATACGAGAAAAAGAAATAGAGAGATGCGACATTTTTTTCTCAATTTCAATAAGCTTATTACGTGTACCTTTTTTTTTATTATATATGTGTCTGTTTTCCATTACATGTGTACGTATCATTTTTACGTTGTCAACTTTCGTTAACGTGTTTCCTCGAAATGAGTTATTAGCATAACCTTGAATAATTATAATAATTCAATAGATCGTACAAAGATTAATAAATATGTAATTAGAACGTGACGTTACGAATGCGATATATGGAATTGTCGTAGCGTAGAAGATTGGTGATCTTCCGACGAACGTCACAAAGGTGTATGACAGGAAACTCGACAATTAATATGAAAAGATGACTCACCGATCGATCTGCCAAGAAAGGTGTACCTTCGTGTACGTCAATTTTATCAGGAACGTACGTACGTACGTACGGCTCGAGATCCTTGATCGAAATGAGGAGCCAGTGCAATCAATGCATTCATTTATACCGCACAAACTTGAGACAAATTTCCTGCATAACAAACGAACCACCGGTTTCCGGCAGAGAGAAAAGTCTCGTAGAGAAAAAAAAAGCGGATGCGGGCTTCGCCAATGTTTTTTAGTTGTCCATAAACGCGATTTCACGGCACTTCTTTTCCCAAATCTATCCGATAACGTTGCGGTGCCGCGCGATAACGATATGCGTTCCATCCAATATTATCTAAAGTGCTCTCCGCAACGAGTTCGCTGCACTCGTTGACTCACCTATGCCACAAATGTTTCGGTTGCCTTTCTGGCTTCGTTTTAATATCGGCGCATTGTACGATGCTACTACAGCAAATTCATATTCATTGTTTTATAAATAGATCGCGACATTTTTTATGGATATATGCAGAAAACTATACAAAATATAAAATTGAACGTCAAAATTACGCGATTGTACGGAAGATCGATAAATTAAGAGAAAAAGAGAGAAACTTTAAAGATTTGCACATTTTCTGCTCCACTTCGGAGAAAACAGCAGAAAAAGGAAGAAAAAAATTTGTTATTTTCTCAATAAGTTTATTCAATGCCAATCAATTAAAAAAAAAAAAAAAACAACTGAGAGATCAAACCGTAGTTTGGTACATCAAACATCATTAAAACGATGTCTAGCTACAATCAGAGTCGTCAATGTTCGATTGCATTACTCAAAGCTATTTTGAACAGTAGTTTTCATTAAAATAAATAAATAAAATAAATAATATGGCTGATAATAGATGATATTATAAGACGATAGAGTGTTATGAATAATAAAATAAATAATTACACAAACGAGTATAAATAAACAAGTGGAAAAACTTTTTTTGTTTCCTTTTTCGCGATTTTCTCTAAAATGGAGCAAAGATAAGCAAATCTCTAAAGGACTTTTTTCTTTTAATTTAATAATCTTCGATAATAATCCTCCAAAAGTTTTGACATTTAAATTTGGGATAGTTTATAAAGGGCCCAGAAGTGAATCAACAAAATTATTGTTAAAATCTTCAGTTGATGGAAGAGTTTAATCATTGTAATATAATAGTATAAACAATATTATAACAAAATTGCTCTGCTAACTGAAGATTTTAACGATGAGAATATGTTCGTACGGTACAAGTTATTTTTAATGGAAAATGTTAATTGATTTCTGAGCCTTTTATATAAAATGTTTAAAAAATGTTGACTATGATATGTAGTAGAAAAAACAAACTTTTATTTAGATTTCATTCCTTTGACTACCTTAGTATATAAAGATATAAAAATGCATACAGAAATTCACAGCTTCTCTGTCTCTTCATATATCGTTATTTTTTAAATTTCGTATTTTCATATGTTAATCATAAGAGATGATTCATAGAGTGATTCAAGCATTTTTTTATTGATTGAAATTAGAAAAAAGTACCAAAGGAAAAAGATGAATGCCATTTTACATAATCCTCTTGCCATTTTAGTAACGTGATCAAAAATTGATGAATTTAAAAAATATTTAATATGAACTTGTCGCATGGAGAAAAACAAAGTCATGCATTATATACTTATCGTTGTGTTTAAGTATATTTTGTCAATCACAAAATAGATTTCACAAAATTAAAATTAAAATATCTTTCAAGCTGGCCATTTTTTGAACCTGGTACCCTCATACTTTTACAGAATAATGGAAGGATTCGATATATGCAAAAAAAAGATATTTAAAAAATATTACAACTGTGAAAAGCACATGTATTATTGCATTTGTGAAAAAAAAATTATGATCGTCAATATGTGATCCATTTTGAATATTTCATCTTCCTCCCCTAATACTTTTTTTTTTTTTTTACTAACTTTTTCTATGTTAGAAAAATTCACAAGAGCAATACGAATTGTAATTATCGGAATTTTGAAAACCTGAAGTAGAAAATTCAATAGAGAATGATATATAAATGATACATAAAAGTACGAGAAAAATTATCATCGACCGATCGTCTAATCTAACAGATTATCTTATTAACGACGATGTTATTTCGTTAAGAAATTACTCTTATCAAGCGGATAATATATCATTTTTTCAAAAATTGAAAAAAGACACATTACATGTTATGATTCCATTGATTTTTGCTGGAAATGAAATATCTTTTTATTTCTGAAGAATCGTTTTTCCAAACATCGATTTGAATGCTTCACATTAAATTAAGATTCTTCCTTGTTGATAAAAGCGTCCAGTGGAATAACTCAGAAATTGATTAATTTTCAAAATCATTCATTCATTTTGTAGAATTTTTTAAAATAGTTTTTTCAAAACAATTTTAATGTAATCAAAATTATTGTTGTTAAAATAATCGAGTGTAATAAAATTTATGAAATATTGCATATAGTTATATATCGTTTTTATTATGTTGGCATACCTATATGGAATACATCTATTGAAGAAAAAAATGTATATATTACATATATATTATTATGAGCCACATATATATAGGTATAATCATACATAATATTTTCAAAATGTCATGTGCTTAATACAGAAAATTTAATATGATTTAATATATTATCCTTGTATTTAACTAACTTCGCTACATAACAAGTTTCGTTAAACATTATCAATTCTACAATTAAAAAATTCTTGAAATAGAGCCACAATAGAACTCTATTTATTTTAACTAAATTCTAATTTCAATACCCGATTAAACGAACTCTTGTTAATTGAATCCATTTGTTTGAACCTAAAATTCTGTTACATGAGCGAAAAATCATTACTAGAAGGGAGAATCATATGAATTATTTGTTCTTCTTCTTCGAGAAATTCATCAACGGAGTTCATTCCCCTGGTACTATATTTATGTATCCAGCATTTATGTTTTCATAGTATTTCTTCAAAATTTAATTTTATATAAGAAAGCTACATTTTTAATTATTCATGATAATTAATGTTAACAAGACTTTTATATTCTTAAAAAATTCCTCAACCTTCAATAAACGTAATTTATAGTAAATATCTTCCTGTTCAATGTGGTTGACATCGACAATAATATACAATTTTAATGGATATAAAAGTTTATTATTGGATATAAAATTAATTGAAATAAAATTAAAGGATCATTAAATTCGAAGTTCGAAGAAATATTTTATATGTAACAATGACATTTTACATGTAAAAAGATATATTACGAACAAAACTATCATATTCATTACTAGATTTTTATATATTTTTGGGAAGCTTAATGTTTTCCAAAATCTACAAAACATCATGCGTGTAAAATGTAGAAACATTATATTTATTATGGTATTTAGTAAATGATGCAAATTTTTTACTTAAATTCCATTTCTTTAATTACGTTCGTAAAACTATAAAATAAACACCTGCAATCTAATTATTAAGAATGGACTTAAATTTAAGCATTCTATAATTTGTACATAATCAAGATATATTAATCGTATAATCAAGAACAGAATATTTTTCACATTCAACAGATGCATACACAATAGCATTATTGATCCGAGTTTAAGAGTATCTACGATATTTCCTAGATATATCCCTTATCTTATGAGTTAAAAATGTTATTAAGACGTCAATACCGGTTGATTAACCATATATTATTGATTAATTCATTTCATTCGGTCTGTTGACATAAGTAGTAAAAAATAGTTATTAATACAAAAATAAATGCAATCAAATATTTATTAATATAATTAATATTAATATAACATTTATCTTTTATATTAATATTTATTAATATAATTAATATGAATATAACATTTATCTTTTATATTTAATTTTTATATTTGATATTATTAAATATTATTAAAATATATATTATTAAATATATATTATATTAAATATTATTAAATATTGTATTAGTACAGGCTAATTCTAAAATAATACATTGTCCAAATATTCACTTTTATATTATATATATAGTAACATTTTCATGTTCATTAAATTTATATTTCATTATTATTTTTATATTATCAAATATTGTATCGATAGAGTGTAATTTTAAAATGACTCTAAAATGACATATTGATGGACATCCAGATATTCAATTTGTTAATGTAATAGGAGCTATTACACGATAAATTATGCAAAGCTGACATACGCAAAGCATAATGTAATGCGAATGAAAATCACGGAATGTGACGCGTGTGCTTGTAAGCGAAACGTTTAATTAAAATATGAAATATGTAAAAAAAAAACAGAGTAACTACTACATCTTTATGTGGTATACGTAAAGTATACTATCTTATGTAGTACGTAATACTATTACATCTTTAACCTCCTTTATTAACCTCCAGAAATTACACTGGATACTGGAAGTATTTTTTCACGTTGTTTATTTTTTGCAAGACACATACTACCATCTGAAGAGCCAGACCTTGCGTTTGATAAGCATCGCACGTACATATGTACATGTATTAGAAATTTCACAGTGGCATCGTAAATCAAATCGTCCGACTTTCGTTTCCGATCGCGATGGTTTCGTGGCCACTGTGTTACATCCAGGATCCCGTTGCCTCGATGATCATATTTTTTTAAATTTCATTTCACGTCTATTGTTGCTAATTTATCCATTCATTAAAATAAAAAATTAATTAATCAGTCTATTTTTTGAATTCGCCTATTGCTATTTGAATTTATTTCCATTATTTCCATTATTTGATGTATCTCTGTTATTTTATTTATCTATTTATTAAATTTCAAATCGATTCAATCAAAAGAGAATGAATGTAGAAATTTCACATAATTAAGAATTACTTTGGCTTGCTAGCTGCTCGTTTGCTTTTACATACGATACAAGAGAAATTTATATATTACATTAAAAATTCAGAACAATTAATTCATGTGACGTCACCATAATTTAAGGTTAATTTTATATAATGAATATAATTAAGGAAAGTTATCTAATTATTTTAATAAAGAATCTTTTTTGTTCAAATTTCATAATAGACGAAAATTATTTTGTAGTATCAATTTCTCGTGGTTAAAATCTCATCGGGTTCCCAAATTTATTCATGTGAAAGTAAGTGCACTTACTGTTTGTTTTGATTATAGTTAAACTACAATTATGGAAAAAATAAGAAAGTATATAAAATATTCAAAATATTTAGTAAGCTTTTTATATAACGTTAGGTACGTAAAACAATTTTTTGCAAAATTCTAATTATATTTTTAAAGACATGAAAATTTTCTATAAAAACCTTTACTGAATATTAATTTAATAAATCTTTTATATTATGTTACCTTATCTTTATCTGTATTTCTTTTTGGTTATAAAATATAATAATAGTTAAAAAAGATCGCTCTACTAAAATTTAGTTTTAAATTTCCAGTAATGTTAATTTAAAAAAGGTATTAATGCAAAGCAACTTAATGTACATACACATCTTTTTATATAAATTATATAAAATTACCTATCGTATGATGTTTGTAACTTCAACTAACTATTTATCACAAAGTCAATCACTTATACAACTATTCTCGAGATGATATATTTTCAGCGAATTTTTCATCACTACCAGTAACGGCTATAAAAGTGAGCAAAATAAAGTAATGACACATAAAAGCTTCAATTTAAATGTGTAATCTGAGAAAACAAGCGTTTAGATCGCTAAACGATTTGATAACGCAAATGGCAGGCATTGGAATGTCGTCTATACGGATAAACGAATTACGGAAATTACACGATGAAATTATTCGTCGAATGATTTAAACGACAAACCAAGTATGAAATTGAGAGGTGACAGCCTGGAAAGAACCGTTTATATTGTGCAAACAGCGAATTGACGATCGTCCATAGTGGGGAAATAATCGTCCAGATGCACAATGCACGTTGCATGTAACCTTGCACTTGTAACAATGGTGGTATACACATATCTACTAGGTTCATACTCCTTCTCACTGTCGGCACCTTTCATCCTGCAATGACTATTCTTTTTTTTTTTATATTGTTATCTTTCTCTTTTTTATTCTAAAGATTAGAATATTCTAAAGTTCTATCGATTTAGTGAAAATTCATAACTTATGAAATAAATGAAATTTGATTGTTATCGTATTGATACATTGTCAATTGAATGATAAAACTTGTGACTTCTTTACATGATAAACTTGTACGAACGATAAAATTTATAGATTGAAATTTCATACTTTTATACTTCATAAATGTAACAAGCTCGATACTCTATGCTAATAAATAAAATAGGCCAAATTGCGAATAAAATTGTGAATAAAATTTATTTCTGATCGTTTCATTGTTTGAATTCATATTCTAGACATTTATGTTTCGTATGACTGGAAATAGTAGTAAAAGAAATTTAATTATTGCTCGAACTACAATATCTTAGAAAGATAGTTTGATAATTTCAAGATGATTTTAATTGCAACGCGCAATTAAAATTGTTGCCTGCTGTTGGTATTCCATAAACCAAGTTAGAACTATTATTATTATTGTCTATTCATTTTTTTTTCATGCTCATTATAAATAATAAAAAAAGAAGGTTATTTATTCATAATGAATGAATGAAGCAAAATAACGGAAAAAATGTGCAAAGATATTCCTGGTTGCAATCATATGGACACACGATTTTAAACAGAGATTTAAACAGAGCTGTATTTATATGCATAAGCTGTATCTTAGCACACGTATATTTTGAAATGTCAGATAACTCAGATTGAAACGAAGCAAGCATCATCCCAATACAATCGATGAGAATGATATAATTCTAATCTATATATAATTCCAATCTAACTGCTAAAAGCTAAGTTAATTAATAATAAAGTGAAATATAACAAATTTCATTGTAAACATAAACTTATTGTAAGTTGATATTTTTAAACTGAATTTGATCAAATCATTGATCTATTTTATATAAAAAAAAAAACTTCACGATAACGAACAAACAAAGTGGTAATAGTGAAATCAATTGGTAAAAAGAAGATTTGTAAAAATTTGGTAGAAATAAAATAAACTTGGAGCTTCCTGGAGATAGCGCTATTCTCCACGCGATGTGACTTTGAACCACGTGTGCTTCTACGAAAATGCAAAGCGAAGCAACGCACTGAAGAATCATATTTGAACACATTTAATAGCGCATTTCATAGTTATCATGCATCGTTATCGACAGTTTCTTTCTTTTATTCGGTTTACTTTAGTTTAAAAATCAATTCCGAGAAAGAAAATTATCAACGTTACGTATCGATCAGTGGACGTATTTTTTTTACCATACGAGAACAATTTTATTTCAACGAATTCATGAGTAACAATCCTAATATATGTATATACATCCTTTGAACATTATCTATTAATCTCGTGATCAGTAAAATTCAAATAGAACTTGAAATTAATAATCATTTGGCAAGTATTATAATTAAACGAGTAAATTCGTTTGGCATTGGTTTCGATAATTGGTATCTTTTAATTTGCAAATGCTTCAATATCACTTAAATGGTTAACTTAAATGTTTTCATAAACTAACGATACTTGAAATAAGGGAACAGACGGAATAGCAAGAAAGGCCAAGAAAGTACGTTGCACCTTGAGCAGAGATAAACAAAGGAACTGAAGGCGCGATCGAAGCAGTTATGTAGTTGCGAATCGACGTACCTTTTGAAGAACCGATAAACGAGGAAAATCACGACGAAGAAGCTGCTCCTTGCCAATAGGATTCCTCGTCGAGAGGACCAGATCGACTTTCACGATCAATGCGAAATTCTTTTCCGCTTGGTTTCTTGATGTTCCCTGTGAAACTTTTCGTGCTACAGGTGTGCAATCAACCGTGCACGATCTGTACAGGGCCGTTTTCGTGGCAGTACGAATTTCGAAATTCGAGACGCGCCAATTCTCGCGACACGAGGGCGAGAAATCGAAGAGAACTGAATAAGAAACCATCGACGCCACTTATGGCGCAACGAAACGCTCTCACAGCAATCTGCTGGATAACTGACGAGCCGTATCGCGCCCGTTCTTCACCACTCGAACTGCGACACCTGGTGCTCTGAACTTTGAAACACATTTAATACCGGAAATGTTGAAACACATGATTCACCTATTACCGAAATATTCGAAACGCTACAGATTTATAAGAATTCTTTCTTTTAAATAAGTACGAAATCCTTCGGAATTGTTCATAGTACATATTCATCGAGAGAGAGAGAGAGAAAGAGAGAGAGAGAGACAGAGAGAGAGAGAGAACCGATTACATTTCCCCAATATTGTAAAATGTAGTAAACGTACATGTTTTGACTACGTTTTTAGATAAAAAATGAATTTAAATATGTTACAAATAATAAATTTGCCTATTATTACGTTAAAGTCTCTACATTAATCACTAAATTACACATATTTCTTCTTAACTATAAAATATTTATTTTATCTAGAATTTAAATAAAATGTAAATAATACGATGGACTTTTTGAAAATACAGCGGACAATTTCGAATAAATTTACAAAATTTTGCAAAACTGTAAATATTTTTTCTTTGTGCCATATTTTGCAATAAAAGAGATGCTATCTATATGTATAACGATGACATAAGTTTGCACTTTGCTTCACGATGAAATACATTACAAACTGTTATATAACTGCATGGACACTAGACTGTAGTATGAAAATTAAATTGTCCGAGCAACTTTGCAAGTAATTTCTACAGGTCGTTCAAAAGTTAAACTACTACTACTTTATACTTTATAAGTGTTAAAAATTAAAGTTGCCAATTGTTTATGATTCCGCTTTTATTCGATTTACAACCAAAATCACAGTCAGTATCATAATTAAAAACACATGAATAAATATATGTTATATTCATCACCTATATTTAAATATCACAAATAGCGAGCATTTTTATTAATTGTACAATATAATTATGCTTAACAGGAAAAAAATTTATAATTATGTATTTTAAAAAATTAAATTTAAAAAATTGTTGTCAAATAAACATTTAATTTCGATTCAATTTTTTGAATTTTTAATTCAATATTTAATTGCCTCACAAAACCTTTTTCATTTTAACAACAATTAGAATATTTTTAATAAATTTATTAAATCTAAAAGCAAATTCTATATTTAATATCTTAATTTCCAAATAAATAATACCAAATTTACGATCACAGTCACATTATACACATGTATGTGTGTATACTATATACCTTAGATATTTTTATTACAGTATATGTAATTATGTTCTACTTCTTTATTTATTTTACATATGCATATGTAAATTATATTCGCATATTATATTATTACATTATATTATGCATTAATTGTCAAATAATTTAATAACACCATTTAATACACTAATAAATAAATATTAAATCATAAATGTACATTTAAAAATGGAAATTAATTCGTGTAACATGTTGTAGATGTCGCTGTCATGTGTTTTCTTTAACGGAACTATCAGAAGCAGTAAATGACGTTTTGACAAACTGAAGAAGAAAGTTTGATTCTAGCGTTTATATTCTTATAATATCGTTATCAACATTTTGCAGTTATAGTTTCTCTTGTGAATTTTTTGTTGCATTTTGTCAGCCCAATATCTCGCGTCATGAATCAGTAAATATTTCGTATTTCGATGCATCAAACCGATAACACAAAGTCAGAAGCATCGTTTTCGTTTTTTTTCACAGCTGATTCTACGCTTGATAATGATTGTTCGATTCGGTGAATCGATATTTGTACAAATGAATTACAGGTTTACTTGTGTGGTTAATTAAGATTTATTTTATTTACACTTCCTAGTTCTATTAAATATCAAACTGAAATGGAGTCGGTGAATCAGAATCAAATGCAAAATATTTCCAATAATACTGATGGCACTGAAAACAAGGGAAGGTGAGATTATATTATGTGATATGTTTTTTAGTTATATTATCCAATTTTTATAATTTTACAGCATATTGTATCATTTGAATGTATGTACCTAATTAATTAGAGTGATGTATTTAATAAATATTAATGAATTTTTATTTTTTGTAATCTTCATCTGAAATAACAAAATATTATTTATTATTATTTTTTTATAGTTGTTTGTTACTTCGATATGCTAGTCAAAATTCATTGGATGAAAGCTCACAAAAACACATACCCCGTGAAGGTGGAAAAGATAAACCACCATATAGAAATCATCATCACACAAACCGAGCGTTTGATGTTATTAATGAAATGCGCAAGTAAGAAATATTTTTACTTCTTTTATTATACATGTCTTATATTAGTTAATACTACATATGTTATTTACCACTGTATGTGCTGTATTATTTAATATATCATAAGCATTCAAAAAAGAGATAATAATATCAGAGTCTCTTTTTGGATTATTTTCACTATGTAAATTTAATGTAAATGATACAAAAAATACAGTTTGATGTGTACATATATACATTTATGATTATTTTCTAGGAAAAATTTATTATGCGATGTAATTTTGGTAGCAGACGGCGGCTTAGAAGTACCTGCTCATAAAATGGTTTTAGCTGCTTGCAGCCCTTATTTTTATGCCATGTTCACAAGTTTTGAAGAACGAGATCAAGAAAGAATAACATTGCAAGGTGTAGATTATTCTGCGCTTGAATTATTGGTGGATTATGTATATTCTGCAGAAGTTCATGTAACTGAAGATAATGTACAAGTGTTATTACCAGCTGCAAATCTTTTGCAATTAACTGATGTCCGTGATGCATGTTGTGATTTCTTACAAGCTCAGTTGCATCCATCAAATTGTTTAGGAATACGTGCATTTGCTGATCTTCATGGCTGTTTAGAATTATTATCACATGCAGATAGTTATATTGAACAACATTTTTCGTAAGCACTAAACTATACTTCCATATAGCTAATCTATATCTTTCTATTTTAATTGCAAATATTTCATTCTATATATAGGGAAGTGGTAGATGGCGATGAATTTTTAACATTAGCACCACAACAAGTAGCTAAATTAATCTGCAGTGACTGTTTAATGGTTCCTTCAGAAGAAAAAGTATTTGAATGTGTAATATCATGGGTACATCATGATTTAGAAAAAAGACAAGCTGATTTAGCACAATTAATGGAACATGTACGTTTACCTTTGTTATCCCAGGAATATTTAGTACAACGTGTAGAGGAAGAACCACTTCTTAAGGCAAATTTACAATGTAAGTAACAAAATGTATACTATATATAAAAATATAGATATATACTGTATATAAAGATATATTTTATTATTATAATTTAATGTAAAAGGATTAAAAATCATCTAAATTTTTCATTTTGTATAGGTAAAGATTTTTTGATCGAAGCTTTGAAATATCATCTACTTAAAGGAGAGCAAAAGTCATTGTTCAAAACACCTCGTACAAAACCTAGACAACCTAGAGGTTTACCAAAAGTATTATTAGTTGTGGGAGGACAAGCTCCGAAAGCAATTAGAAGTGTAGAATGTTATGATTTTAAAGAAGAAAAATGGTATCAAGTTTCTGAATTACCTACACGTCGTTGTAGAGCTGGTAATTAATATCTATGTCTTAGAAAAAATTATTACAATGTACAATGATTCTCTAAACTGAACTATTATATAATGTTTGATATATAGGTTTATCCGTCCTTGGTGGCCGTGTGTATGCTGTTGGAGGATTTAATGGATCTCTTAGAGTACGAACAGTAGATATTTATGATGCAGCTACAGATCAGTGGTCACCTTGTCCAGAAATGGAAGCAAGAAGATCAACACTTGGTGTTGCAGTTCTTGGAAATTGCATATATGCTGTAAATAGTTTATGTATTATATATTTATATAGATATATGCATACATGTTGTATGATGTTTTAATTCTGTTTCAATATTTTTTTTCTGTCTTAAAATAGGTTGGTGGATTTGATGGATCAACTGGCCTTAATTCTGCTGAAGTGTACGATCCAAGAACACACGAATGGAGATTAATTGCACCAATGTCAACACGTAGAAGTAGTGTTGGTGTGGGTGTTGTTAAAGGACTATTGTATGCTGTAAGTTTAATAGTGAAACTAAGTTAATCAAATAATATAACTAATGATTGCAAATTATTTTTAAATATTTAAAGTCGAAAATTATTGCTGCAGGTTGGTGGTTATGATGGAGTATCCAGACAATGTCTATCTAGTGTCGAGTGTTATAATCCAGAAAAAGATCAGTGGAAGCCTGTGCCTGATATGTCTGCACGTCGTAGCGGTGCTGGTGTTGGTGTTTTAGATGGAATTTTATATGCCGTAGGAGGACATGATGGACCACTGGTCAGAAAAAGTGTAGAAGCTTTCAATCCTGATACTAATCAATGGACCCCAGTTAGTGATATGGCTCTTTGTCGCAGAAATGCTGGTAAATAATTTTATTTTTGCTTTAATAATAATTTAATAATAATCGATGAAGATATTTTTACAAAGTATAAAATTATAAAATTACTTTTCATTTTTGCTTTTCATTAATACTTTTCATTTTTCTTTTCCTAAATAAACATACTAGAACTAAAAAGTACATACTTCATGTATCAAATTTTTTTTATCAAATTTTGGTCAAAGTATAGGGAAATAAGAATAAAAACTATTTGGCTAATAGTGCATACTAATTTATGACGTACGCTTTAGAATTAATTTATTAAATTAGACATTTCCGCATATTTTTCGTCACGTAGATAATTCATAACCGGGTTTTTCATAAATTTCAGTTAGTTTTCGAGTGTAACGAATTTTTTCCGCATAATAGCAATTGTGATAAAGCCATTAAGTACGCAGCAAAAATATCGCATAAATGACAAGAGTATAGTTGCCAGAAGATGAAGAACTCTTTCCCATGCAACTCTTTTCTTTGCAATCCCATGCGACATTCTAGAAATCTATATATTTTTTGATTGGTCTTATCTTATTACTACAACTTAATCCTCTTTAGAGTCTTTTAGAAGAGAAGATTTACATCTTCTGTAAGAAAATTCTAAGAGAGTTAATTTTCAATCAGGGGTCACAGTCAATTAGTCAGTATAGTTAATCAATGAATCAGATGGAATCAACCTGTTCTCAACTTTAATTTAATTAGTCAGACAAAATCAACTGTTACAAGTTAGAAATAAAAATCAGGTTTCTCATGTGAATAATAAACCAGTCAACTAAAATCAGACTTGATTTTTATCAGTGGATAGTCCTTCGCTTAGGCAAATTAGCTGCAATAATTGAACTCACAAGCAACTGAATAAACATAATTCTTTTGTTAAGAAAAAAATATAAAAAGTTTATTTGATAGGTATCTTTATAGCAAATTAAATTTCTTTTTATAAAATTAGTAATATAGTGTAAAATTATATTATAATATTTTTATTTTGTAGGTGTAGTTGCGCTAAATGGTCTTTTATATGTGGTGGGTGGTGATGATGGATCATCTAGTCTGGCATCTGTAGAGGTATATTCTCCAAGAACGGATACTTGGACAACTCTCCCAACTTGTATGGGAATTGGTCGTAGTTACGCAGGAGTAGCAATAATCGATAAACCAATGCCGTCTACAACATCAATGTGAGGATTACAATCCGCTGGGCATATATTGGAGCAAAATACAGACCCGGGTGCCGAAACGTCGGATCAATCACGGGAAGCCGGGCCCAGCGGTATGCAAGTCCAGAATTCAGACCAGAATTTACTTCAGCAATATCGTGGTATTGGGCATAACTGTCAAGGTCTACGTTGTGTATGTCAACGATATGAAAATGGTGAAGTGGCGGCTGCAATCATGAATCAGAATAGGAATAATCAAGAAAGAGATGATGGCTATCAAAACGTAGGTCGTGGTTCACGGGGCTTCCAAAACCGATCTGGTGGCTCGGTTCAATTGCATTCAAATCTCAATCCAAACTATCAAAATCCAGTGGATTTAGTTCATAATTATAATCGTAATCGACAACTACAGGAACCAGAAGAAAATATATACGAAAGGTTAGATAATGATGATGACGACGATGAAAATACTGAAAATAATAGTGAAGTTATTCATAATGAGCCCGCGGCCCAAAATAATCAAAACAATGCAGATGATCACACATATGAAAGAATAGATGATCGATATTCTTGTGGTAGTAGAACGTATCCTCGTTGTTATAAATATCATATTTTAAATCATTATATCCCAAGTTTTTTTAATGATATGGAATCTAGAAATCAGTATGATCAGCCAAGACAATTTTATTTGGATTCGTCACGATTATCTAATCAATTTTGTCAAAATAGGTTAGGTAGACTAGGTCGTAATTGTTTTTCGACTGAAAATATTGCTTACGCGTCAACTGGACGTGCCATTTATTCACTTGGTTATAACTGTATGTGTTCATTTTGTAGGCATATAGATACAAGATATTTATGTCATCATTGCCATAATTTGCATAATAGATTGCGTTATCAAGATGGATTTGCAAATAATTCTAGACATTACATATATCAATTACCAAGGAATTGTAGATGCCCTTTTTGTCGTGGTGAATACTCTTATGTAAAACTGCCTGTTACATCTTGTCGACCTACCGAATCTTTAAGAATGGAATGCCATTGTAGAAATCCTAGTAATTGTTCTTGCAGAGGGAAAGTTCTACCTAATTCTAACTCTGCTGCACAATTTAGCAAATATCTTGATTGGATTAGTAGAGGTAGTCCATCAGTTAATAACCCATTGTATGCTACAGTTCATATAGGTAGACCTTGTGTTTCGGCTCTTGGAAATACAACTGGGGGAAATTTATCTAATAATGTAGATCCTGGCGCTTCGACGTCAAATATGTCAACATCTAATGCAATATCAAATAGTGAACCTAGTACATCATCAAATATTAGATCTATGTTCTCTTCGCATAATCATTCTACTTCACATCCTTCTGTTTGTTCTGCTAATCGTTCAACAGAACGTCAACATACATGCGATGATTCCTGCATTAGAAATCAAAGTGGCAGCGTCACTGGCATTTGTCAGTTTCTTGGTAGATGTGAAAGAGCAGAATGTAATCATGGTAGATTATCCGTGCATTGGTGGTTCGTGAATAGATGGCTGCCAGCTTGGAATCCTCATTATTTTGATAGGAATATGGATACTGTTCCTCCAATGGAAGAAGAGTCTCGAGAGCAGCAAGAAAGTGATAGTGATGATACTTAATTTTAGAATTTCTTACTTTCTGTTGATAAGAAACAAAAATTTCGATTTTGTTTAAATTTTGATACATATATATATATATAAATTTGTCATGAATTAATCTATTACAAACATTATTATTCTTAAATTATGATTTTCAATAATATTAAAACGTAATCTCTTCATTGTATTTCTCTGTTTATAAGGAAAAGAATGATAAAATTATATTTTGTGATACATGATTAAAAGATACGCTTTTCTCAATCAATATTAAAATGATATTGATAATAGATTGTGTAATTTTTCATTAAAAATTAGAAGGATTAAAAATTATTAGAACATCATTTCAGATTGAAACATTTTTCGAAAGATTTAAATATTTAAAAACAATTTATGCATATACTGACAATAAAATCGCTTTATATGTGCATTAATAATTTAACACGTTCATACTAGTTCATACTTTAATACATATAAATATCAGTTATATATTAAAAAATATAAAATAGATTAAATAATAGTAAAAATTTTATTTTATCAATATAATTTTATATGAACTTAAAAACTATTTCAATTTAATGGTTCAATGGTTTTTTATTCATTTAAAAGAATTTTAAACAATGAACGATGATTAAAACAAATTTTATTATGTCAATCTTAATAAATAATTTTAGGTGTTGTGCATTCTATATATATAAAATACATAAAATATATAGAATTATAAGAATATAAAAGTTGTATAAAAATTGTAATTTTTATAATTCAATTTCGTATATGTACCTTTTTTAGGCTTCATTGTTGAACCAAAGAGAGAATGCTTTTGTCATATTTTTCAATTTTAGTAATTAAGATCTTTCGAAACAAAGCGCAAATGCATTCTTTCAAAAACTAGAGGAATAAAAAAAATTAAGATTATTATTCATTATTTTTAGGAAGCGTTTTATATTCGATACTATAGTAGAATATGTTAAAGATGATAAGCTTTAGTTTAAATTCATAGTTCATCATTGTAAATAAAAATTTGTAGCAATTATCATTACAAAAAATAATCTTAAAAATTCATGAAAATGTTTTTTATATATGCGATTTATGTCTTAAAAAGACAAAACATATATTAGCTTAGATTACTTGACAATGGATATTAGACAGTATTAAGTTGTCCTTGTAAACTTTTATTTTTTCAAATAAATTTTCAATTTTTTTGAGTTTGTTCAATCTTTTATTATTGTGATGATAATAATTAGTTGTTCAATTGTATATTGATTTGAATGGTTATAATTTAAAAATCCAATTGAAAACAAATATAATATTGAAATATTTAAATAAATACAAGTATATTAGGTTTATTAAAGTAAAATATAAAATTTGTAAGGACAACTTCGCACATATCGTTATAATTAAATATGTTATAATATAGAAACTAATCCTTAGATAGAATTTATAACATTTTTGCGCCTAACATATTAATTTTGAAGGAAACATGTTGGATTAGTTTCTTGAATTATAATGTAAGAAAATATATCAGATAGATTTGCCAAATGTATATTTATTTTTTCTATTTAGTAATTAATATCTATATTAAGACAAACGTTCAATTAAATAAAATGTGTTATTATACAAAATTCTCTATGTAAACATTATTTTGGTTACCTATTTAATTAATTGAAATGAAATATCTAAATTTGTCAAAAATCATATTAAATACAAAACTTTTACGTGAAAGCTTTTAATCAATATTTTTTCAAGTTGATTTTAAATATTAAATTAATTTGTTCTGATTTCTATTATAAAATTGAAAACTTAATTGTATTCATTAATTTGAATCATCAAAATTGTTGCAAATATTCACAATTATTGTATAAAAGATATTTGAAAAATCAATACTTGTATGAGATTTATTGTGAGAAAGATTTTCTTATAATTATATTTAATTGATATAATAAAATTATAAGTTAGAGAATGTATATAAGAAAATCTAATACTTGCATAAAATAATTACTTAATACATTTTATACTGTATTATTTACTGAATATAATTTTTATATTTTATGTATCATGAAATAATAAATAATAAAACAAATAATAAATAAAGTGTAGATATCAATAAATAAATAAAATAATAAAATAATATTTATTTGCATGCAAAAGAATAAATTATAATTTTGCTTACAGTTAGTTTTGCATTATACCTTAAATAGAATATTAAATTGCGCTGATTACAAACAACATAATTCAAAATAATTGCGATATAATTAATATATATCATAACGCTTTTGTAAGAGTAAATGTCTACAATCGATATACATTTATAACCACTTTAAGAAAAGTTGATCACTCCCCCATCAATGAAGGCCAACTGCTATCACTTGGTTTTACAATAGTCCTATCATTGTATTGTTACGTATTGCTAAATCTCATTGTTGTAGATATTTTATTTAATTTGTCACATGCTGAAAATAAATTAATCACGTGAAACTTCGCCTTCGTGAAAAATAAGGATTAAAGTAAATAGAAAATTATAAATTATTACAAATTATATAAATTATTTCAAATAATTATTAAATAATTCAAATTATAAATTTTAAATTATTTAATTATATAAAAATATCATATAAATGCTATTTATGTGTGCTCTGTTCAAGACTAAACATACATAATTAAACATTTATAGCTGAGTAAGGATTTCTTCTTAAAACGTTGAACTCTAAATGTGTTTGGGGTGTGGTCATTGTGACATTTCTATCTTGGAGTTATCGTGAATTCACACGTAAAGGCTTCTAAACAAAATTTATACGCCCAGTTCATAGAAATTGTTTCAGGAACGTCAATTCACAAATAGATGGTCTCCTCTTGAGAAAAAGACCGCCAACGAATGATGTGTAAAAACTACGAACATTTCATGTTATCATAGAATTAATATTGTAAATATTCGAATGACGATAAATGCTACTGTATTTCTGACGTTGTAGAGTTAGCGCATGGTTAGAAAAATTTATCTTGGCACCACGAGTATTCAAGTACATATCACGGGTGTGGTTCTCATGGTCAAATACATTCAGATACGACGATATTTTATTTGAATAATGATTTAGCCCTTTCTGTATTGAGTATCTGAAATTTTATGTCCATTTTATTTTGTTATTATAACATTAACGATTTAACATTTTCCGAACAATTTTCAAATTGTTCATTTTGTTGTTTGTTTGTTTATTTTATTAATTTTGTTTACATTTGTGTATACATTTGTTTACTTTCAAAAATTTATTCAAAATTATTTGATATAAAATTATAGGCTGAATAGAAGCTGTTCTAAAAAAAATAAAAGAATTAAAATCGAAAATTTCTTAAATAATAAAATTTTTAAATTTTAAAAGTTTATGTAATTACTTTATTCTATACTATGTAAAAATTTGTAATTTCAGTTCTTTCAAATTATATCCAATAAGTAGTTATCAAAATTAATGTAGTATTGCTTTTCGTGAAATAATATTTACCATTTGTAGGAAAACATAAAATAAATTGTTAATAGTTTATAACGTCGTTATGATATTTTATAACAATAGTTTATTTTTATTTAGTTTTATTCGTAAAATATTGTACTTTAACTGCACTTTCATAGTTAGTAACAATGTCAATCATTTGTCGAATATTTGTTTCAAATGTTTTGAATCAAGCTGTTTTGATGTTATCAATCAAGATGTTATTTAACATCCATAAATACACATTGAAGAATGTACACTTAGCCCGTGTGAAATTAAAGCGAGGAGAAAGGCTACGGTTCACCTTTCCTTTGATATCAATATTTGTAATCCGGTCGACAGTCAAATTTTATGTTCTGGTCTACATGCATATTTTGAACATGTAGCAATTGCTATGTAAAATTTAATATTTATTTAATGATGATACTTTATACCTTGACTGATCGTAAGATCTAAATGTATTGTAACATATAGAAAGGTGTAGTACAACCTTTACAATTAAATGTATTACTGAAACGTGGACATATGATGTTTGTAGTAAAAGGGAAGCACAAGTTTCTTACGTCAGAATTGTTAATTCATTATGATCGATGATCGGAACGATAGTTGAAGTATGTGGGCGTTGGTCCTATTCTTGTCACCTTCGAATTCCAATCAGTCTGAAATGAACCAAAAAAGGTGAACGATTTATTATAAATAAATAAAAAAAAAGAAAAGTAGAAACAATAGAAGAATTGCCAATGAAACAATCATACTTGTTCTGTAATAGAACAAGAGTCATTGATTATTTAAACGATATGATATTCTGTTATACCGGAATCTTTTTTTTTATATACTAAGAATCGATTATTACTCTATGACGATGTCAGAAAATCTTCCATGCATTCATTAAAATCAGCTAGCAAACGATGATACAAGATCCCACAGATGTAGAGTAATAATTTATTACTACTGTTACGCGGCATGACCATACATGAATCACGGAATTGTCGTGCAAGTATAATGTGTAACCGAGAAATTACGAAATCTAGTCTTTGTGCTACGTGCACACGCGCGCCCCTTCTTTTTTATTCTCTTTTAATGAGGTTCAGGTTCCGGTTGCATTTATAATGTTTTACGGGCTGTTTAATTGTAATAAGATAGGACACGCGGTTGAGAAAATCCAACCATACGATATCGATGAATCGATACAAATATCTTTTTTGTTTATGGATTTTCTTTAAGTATATATATCTTTGTCATTTTTTCAACTTTATTTCTAATTTGATACATTTCTAATTTGATACATTTTAGATATTATGTATACACTCTATTGTACTCTTTTTAAATGTTTATGTTTTTAAGTATATACTTCACAATTAAAAGCATTAATCTTTGCTCTCTCTCTCTCTCTTTCTCTCTCTATCTCTCTCAAAGTGTTATAAATATGCGTGAAATATTGTAACAAAGTTTTTAACGTTGACGAAATTACAACTAAGATATTAATTAAACTACAGGTATCCAACGTTTAAAGACATCTTTGAAAAGTATATAATTAATTAGATTATTTCCATAAATAATTTTATTATTATTGTTATATTTTTGTTAAATATAAATAACATTTTATAGTTTTACGTACGTACGAATATTTTTGCAAATTTGATCGCATATTTAAATCAATACATTTAATGTTATCTATTAACTATTACAGTATAATAAAGTAAAAAAGTATTTCTATTGTACACGTACATACATCATACATCATAATAAAGTTATCAATCAAATAAGTATGTCTATGTTACTTTAACGTATATTACGTTAACGTAATTATGTATGTATCAATTCATATAAAATAGTAGTTAATTACGATCTGGGTATTACATCTAAGTATCACAATGTAAGATTCAAAGTGACATAAAAATTTGTCAGGATAAAAGTTCATTCGTCAAAAAGTATCAAACTGATACACTTTGATCACAATATACGTTGCAACAACTGATTTGAATTATGTTTCATCAGTATGGTAGTACGTTAATAATATAAAATTATTGGTATAAAATATAGGATGAACATATTGAAAAATGACATTTGAAGCAAAAAGAGTTAAAAGAAAAGCAATGAAGAGCTATACAAGAAGATATAATATTAAAAAATTCAAATAAGTAGAATGAAGAGAACTCAGTCGTCAAGAAAGGAAACAAAGGAAAAGAAGTTTTGCAAAAAAATATGTTACCATAAACTTCTTGAATAATTCTGTAACTATCATAAACTTCCCGAATAATTCTACAAAGTTCTATAAAGTTCAACCTATTAAGGACTTTGAATAATAATATATTTTCAGATGAGCCAAAATTTAATACTCTTAAATTAAGTAATTTCAAAACAAAATTAATAAAAATTTTATTTTATGTAAATATATGAAGGATTAACGATTTTATAATAGGATTCAGAAACCAGAATTATTGTTTTCTTTATGATTTAAAGTTACAATTGTATGGATAGTTGTTAGAGATTACTGCAGGTAGTCAATAGATTATTAGATTTGTGGAAATTATCACAATAGGATGACTTCGTTTTCTTTTTTTTTTCTTTTTTTTTCAATACACACACACACACACACATTTATTTATTTATAATATATTTATTTATAATATATTTATAATAATTTGTAACATATATATTTATCTTAATGAGATAAAAAATGTGATTTCCTTTGTCTCTAAATATTTACTGCATAAGTGTATATTTTTATTTTTTACTGTACATATTAATAAAAATTACGTATTTAAAACTGGTTGATTATACGTATATTATACGTATATTATATTATTAAATAATAATTAAATAATTTATTAAACTAAGTTATTCTATATACATGTTTTATATATATTTTATATATTTATACTTATATCTTAAATCGTGGAATGATGATTATAGTGTAACAAATTGTTCCCATAATACTCAAAATTATGTACGGGTAGTATTTATGCACGCATTCGTGTTTTTATTTATAGCTAGTTATATTTATTATTTTGTTAATTTAATGTCTTTAAATTTAAAAACGAATAAATATATATCGAAAAGTTTATAAATTGAAATATGTTGTAAGTATTTTGTTAAAATTTCTCTTAAAAAATATTCGTGAATAATTTCATTTTGTCTTGTATAGAAACATTATATGTAGGTATATCAAATAAATTTTACTGTAAATTAAATTTTCTTGAGATATAAAAAATATTGAAAACAATACAATAACGTGATTATTTCATATTTAAATTATTTACAGTTACCAATTATTTGCAGTATTTTTGTAAAATGTTGTTAGAAATTATATTTGTGACAACTAAAATAAAATACATTTATATCATGATTACAATGATATAATAATATTATGATATAATAACTTGTCTAATGATAATAAATATCTATTTGAACGAAGTAATGAGAATATTTATTTAAAAATGTTCAATTTCGTTGTAAAAACGACTTTTATTAAATTATTACTATTTATTAATAAAATATTAATTTGAATTTATTTTTAATATACACATTTGAATTTTAATTTATTCGCTATCGTTTTAATATAAAAATGCGAAACGTCTAAAAATTCATTATATTTTGTATTATACGAAAAGTAATTAGTTTCATAAAATATTAAAATTACATTACAAATACACAATTAGAGAAAAAAACTTAATTTTTTATACTTTCTTCTGCGTATATTTTCTGCGTCCAATGGGATGTTAAAATATGCTTTTGTTAATAAAAATATTGTTTCTCGTTTATTTTTTAGTTTGAATTCTTAAATAATAAAATAAATATGTATGATTAAAAAATTATTTTATTCACTCAAACAATTTTTTGTAGATTAAAAAAGAATTATGCAATTGATCTTATAATATTTATGCTTATCAACTTATAATAACGAAGCAATTTTGTATTTTATATACTTTAAAATATTCTCATAATGAAAAAATTAAAATTATATTTCGAAAATTTTTATCTAAAAAACAATGAAATAACGTGATTATTGATACCTGTGAAATTCATTTTCTCTTGTTTTAACATTCAGGAGAAAAAGAAGAAGGTAGTTGAATATTTTATAGTATAATATTTTATATTTTGGAAGATATCAATGGCTATAATTTTTGATAACAATAAAATATTGAAACACAACCTATGTTTCGAAATCACAAACAATTCAATATTTCCAATGACATATTTTTATGTAGATTTATACGCACATTTATATATTTCTTTATTCTCTTTAGATAAAGCATTTGTAGAAACAAAAATTCTCAAATATGCTGTTGAATAATTTATTTTGCTTATTTACATTTACAGGTTAATTTTTTATTTTTGACTTGCAATCGATCACAGAAATCTACATATGTATATACCTGCAAAATTTTTAATAAAAAAAAGGAGACTTTAGGCATTTTAAGGGTCCCAAATAATTTATTAGTTAAAATTAGACTCTTTCTAAAATATTGACAATTTTTCACATTTACTTGAAACAAGACGAAAAAGAAATAAGTCCAAAATAGAATCTCACAAAGATCTATAAGTATACAATTATTATATACATAGCATTATTAATTAGTATAAGATTTATTTCGATTATAATTATAATAATAATAAAAAGAAAAAGAATAGATTTTGTATATTTGTCTATCATAATTGCACAGCATTTTGTGATTTTTTGCTTAAATTTATTTATATTTTCCAATTATTTTTTTTCCAAAAAGTATTATTTTGTAGAATTTGTATAACTAAATTTAGTTATAAAACTATAACTAAAAAATAAATTAGCCTGTAAAATGCCTCAAATACTTATATTTCTTTAGACGTAGACTTTTATAATTGATTGTATGTATATCACATATACTGAAAGTTCAATAGATAAAGTAAACTTTTATTTAAAGTATATATTTCATTTGTAAGTTTTTAATAGAAAGAACACATTACTTAAAACTATAAGCTAAATTGTTTAATTAAAGCAAATTTTGTTCACTTTTAAAATTTCATAAAATATTTTGTAACATTCATACATGCCAAGCATTTTAATACAAATGTGTATAAACGCAATTTATGTAATATTGTATCTTAATTGTATGAGTTATATAACATTGATAAAGGTAAAAATAACTGTATGAAAGTAAGAAATAATATCTTGTTTCAACCTCAGCTCTTATAAAGTTACTTATATATAAATCTTGAATTTTTCTTGCCTCGAATTATTTCATTCTGTATTTGGAATGAATTCCTTTAAGAAATAAAAAATACAAATTTTTATATTCTTCGCGTACATTCTTTGAAATATATGTATATGTATAAATAAATGTAACATTCGGGAATCTGAATTTATTTTTAATTTTTATTTTTAATTTTCATTTTTAATTATATTGCGTCCATCAGTATGTACCGAAACGTAGAATGATTGTATCAATATATGATATCTATGTAATTTGTATATGTATATCAAAATTAATATTGATTTATTGTACTTATTTTTAATAAAATTTTTTTGATAAACGTTTTTTAATAAACGTTTTTTGAGTGTGATTGACAAATGAAACGAAACATAATGCTGAGAAAAATTTATTTAATATAGAAATTAACAATTTAAATCATTAACGACGTTGTTTATAATATAACTAGCGGAAGATCTGATGGAACATAAAATTTCAAGCTAAAGTATAAAAATTTGAGCAACAAATGAAAAAACTTAAAATTCAACTTGTTTTCCATGATTTTAGTAGCTTCTAGGATGGTTTCATATTTTCTAACTATTTTAAGTATACAATATAACAATATAGATAAAATTTAAAAAGAAATATAAATTCAAATAGACAAAACGATATAATGTAGCATATGTATATAGATAAATCACGTAGAATGATTGTATAGACAAAGAAAAGTATTAAATTAATATAATAATTGTGTAGAAACTATAGCTATAGATAAATATTAAATTGTATCGTTCTATTATATATTACATGTTATATGTTATTTGAGACGTAATAAATCCCAATTCAATGATGATATATTTTCTTAACTTTATATACAGCTGTTAACTTTCATCCTTGCTAAGAAAATCTAAATAAGTTCACATTTTTTCAACTTTTTATTTTTCTTCTAATATTTACACAACATACAAATTTCCAGAATTATATCCGTCACTGCTTCTCTGTGTTACGCGATGGAAAGTGGTCGCAATAATTCTTGATCTCGTTCAGAGGCTTCCTTCTTCCAAGGGTAAGGAAAGGTGTTTGCACGTGTCCCTCGTACTACGTTATATTGCAACCGTTTGCAAGTCGTTCATTGTTGATTGCACAAGGAACCGAGCGAAGTATACCTATCACGGGCCTTTGCACAGCAGGCATCTGGTCCGCTTTCAGGCTTTTCTACACCGTGTGTAACTATATCACGTTCCTTCCTCTAGCAATTTGCTCTTGACGTTCGCATTGGGTCGCCGATTCATTTCTTATTAGACGTAAAGTAATGTGGAAGTTATACAATCATTAGGAATCCTTTACTTGGATCTTATTTTATAGGATATTCTCTGTATACGGATTCACAGTTACATTGTGTTCTTTTCTTACACGTTTTATACACGGTTCCTTTTATATGTTTTGTTTGCAGTTATAGATTGTAAAATTGAAAATTAAATCTTGTGTAAAAATTAATAGTAAAATATAGCTGAAAATATTATA
>WIUT01001935.1:0-26554 GCA_010645135.1 Tetragonula clypearis
ATGTATATACACACACATATATAAAACGAAGTTTTCTTATTCCAAGTAAACGATTCACGTGAACAGAATCGCGTGCGTATCGCGTGACACCGTTATCGATTGCACAAAGAAACGTAGAGAATGAGCGAGGTCCGAGGGGGAGGGGAAGAAAGTATAATAAAAGAAGCCAGGAACACACGTAACTCTCTTGGATTCGATCGATTCATTCACTCCGCTTCCTTGCTTTCGCGTTGCGGAAACCCCCATCTTCGTGAAAATTACAAAGCAAAACAAGAAACCAGAGCCTCGAGGAACATTTTTGCCTCTTACCCTCGTCCCTCCCCGCCCCTATTTCCGCTCTCTTATGATTTAATCACGTTCGAACGCATCGAGGTATGTATCGAGAGAGAGAGAGAGAGAGAGAGAGAGAGTTAAAAAAGCTGGATTTAAAAAAATCTATTTAATAACTCGGATCGCAATTTATTGCAAGAAACGACATTGTACGCGTTCACATAAAGATCATTGTGAATTATTCTTCGATGCAGTTTCATTTGAATGAGTCTTGGAGGATAAACGAGATACACGCGTAAAACACGCCGTGCAAGAGAGAGAGAGAGAGAGAGAGAGAGAGCAAGAAATTTGAAACGTTGATCTCTTTCGAAGTTAAAAGCAACACGTTTAATAGAGACGTAAGATCAAGTAGGATTATAATAAACGATAAGACTTTAATACTTGGAAAAAAAAAAACAATTTCGATCGCAATTTTCGCGCGTTCTAACACACGCGTGTACATCGATAGTGTATCTGCCATAGAAAATCTCTGTATATCTTCAGCGTCACCGTACTCCGTATTATATGCATTCTAACAGATGTTTCTTCACGACTTTAAGTTGGTTGTGTGAAAAAAAAAAATGAATGAAGATCCGATACATCGAGTTCAAATCGGTATCCAACAAGTCAAGTTTTTGATTCGTTCGTTTCTCTCTTTATTTTTCTTTTTTTTTTTTTTTTTTTTTTTTTGGTCTTCTTTTCTCTTTCAATTAAAAGAAACGTTTGCGTAAAACTGGGAACGTTGGCACACACGGACACACGTACACGTACACACGCAAAGCACACGAAAGAAAGAAAGAAAGAAAGAAAGAAAGAAAAAGAAATAATGGGAATACATTGTTCGAGTAGTCCTACTACGTTGTTCAACGTTTCGCCCGCCTTTTTTGTCAATCTTTGTGCCCTTTTCATTTCACGACGTTCATTTTCTCGCAAGATCCGTTGAAACTGAATTTTAATAAAAATCCACAATATAAAATATCGACTCTTCAGTGTTCTCTCTATGTATTTACACTCTCTTGGTCGAATTTTCATAATTCATACCATTTGTGAATAATGGAACAGAGAACTAGTTGAAGGAGGGGGTGCGGGAAAAAAAAATGAACAGGGAGAAAGAGAGAAGGAGAGAAAGACAAAGGAAAGGAAGAAAAATGAAAAGACGAAATGAAAGAAATATCGAAATACATTATACCTGAGTCTCTGAATCGCCGTAGCAATTGTCTTCGTTAAGGTCTCGATAAGGACAATATTTTTTAGTTCACCGCGATTAGATCACCAAAGTCTAAACACGTGCGATGTTGATGCGTGCGTGACTGCATATGCGTGTAATATAAGTCTGATTATTATAAAAGACCAACTACGTCGTCCTAATTATAAAGCAAATTATACAGCTCGTTTGTAGATGGTTTCAGGAGCAAGAAAAGATTTACGTGTATTAACACAACATATACATATTATATATATATACATATATATATAATATATAATACATATATTATATATAATACAATATATATAATATATTATACATATACATATATATAATATATAATGTATATATTTTATGTATATATTATATATATATATATATATATATATACATTATATGAAACGTATCGAATGTGAAGAGAGTACTTAGACGAAGGAAGAAATGAATAATTCTGTCTTCAAAATTTATCTATACGACGAGGACCCAACCATGTGAAAGATGAATCCTTATAATTGATTGTGCAATAATATGGCAATAAGTATCTGTGGTAAGTCGTTTCATTAAAAAAGCTCATCGAGAAGGGAAAGAAAACTTCTTCGTGAACGTACGTAAGAAATCCGTGCTGAACTTGGTTTCGTTAGACCGTGTCAAAACCAAGTAAAGCCGATCGATAAAAATCATTTAAGCGATGCGGATGCCTCCTCTTTCGTGGAGGGAGAAGCTAGTTTCGTTCCATTCCGTAGACCAATAATGCAAAATGCTGCGAGTTTTTTTCCGACGGCTTTACTTCCCTTTGACGTCTGTCGCCAAAGAAAGAGAAGAGAAAAGAAAAAAAGAAAACGAAAGAAAAAGAGCAAAGAAGAACGAAAGAACGATCGCACGGTTTCTCAATGGCTTTCCTTGGCCGAGAACACCGAGGACAAGTTCGAAGTGAAGGGAAAAAAGAAAATCTTCAACGAATCTTAATAAAGTTGCAGAATCCTTAGCCGATAGCTAACTGACGCTCTTACGAGTTCTTAACGTTTTTTCTTAAGATCCCTCGAACCGGTTCGATTCACGACCGATCGTCTTCTGGCACGAGTTCAAGATCCTCGAAGAGAAAGAAGAGAGAAAGAATACGACTCGACGAGAAGACTGATCAGTCTTCGATTGTCTCTTTTAGGTTGTTGGCAGTGGATTGATGAAATATAACAGGTAGAGACTCTATTGAAATTGAATACCATTATCCTTGCATCCCTTTTTAGATCTCATTCTCTTGCACCTCGAGAGTACAACGCCAGGATACTCCTGGTTGAGAACCAGGTTGAATTATCTTCTGGAGAAGAAAAGGTGAGCCTTGTTATTATTTCTCTTCTTTTTTTTTTTTTTTTTTTTTTTTTTTACTTGAAAATGTACACCTCGCTGTGACAATATTAATCGTATTCAGCATACGAGGAAAAAAGGAGACAGCCTTCTCAACATTTATTTCTTTTTCTTCTTTTTTACCTTGAAAGAAAAGAAAAGAACCTGTTAGAATGAATGAAAACCGAGTATTTCGAAAAGTTTTTTAAATTTATTACAAAATTAAACATACGAGTATATTTATATATGTATATATACATTATAGATGCAGTATAATTTCTCATTTTTCGAACATTACATTAGTACAAACGAGAAATTTAACATTTTTCAGCATTCTATCAAAAGTACAGAATTAAATTAATAGTTTTCAGCTAGTTTTAAGTTCTCTTACTTATTGATCATCGCTGACAAGCAAATTTTTTTGACTTAACAAACATCCTGTCAGTAAGAAAGTAAAAAACTAAAAATATAGATTCATTGATATAAATCCTTCAGAAAAATTCAATATTATTACCCCATAAACATTCGATGTATAACAATAAATATAACCTCTGAAATATTTATTAAAGATGGGTTGTTATCAATCTTTTCTGAAATAAAATAATACAAAAAGAATACGCAAAATTTATGTTTTACTGCACATTTATATATGTGATGACCTGAGATGAAAATCATTATTGTACGAATGACTAATAATCTAATTCTCTAAATTTCGAGATATATGATTTATCAATATTAAATTAAAATGGCATATAGATCACTATGATGATACTTTAAATTAATCCTTAAGAATTTAAATAATAAATTTCATTCGATGATTTTCTCAGTTTGCAATGTCGGGAATATTTCAAATCAAGAAAATCATGTCTTTATCTGCATATTTACTTCACTCGTTTCAACTATTTTTATTCTTTTTTTACTTTTATCTTTGGCAAACTTTGATGATTCTATCAATAAATGCTCTTAATCAAGTCATATTTAATTATATAATCTCAAGACCCCTTTAGTCATGATTATATTTATGTAATTTTATTGAATTTTGTAAATTGATTTAACATATTAATTTACATGTTATTTGAAATAACATTTCATTTATCGCTGTTTATAGAAATAAACAATCGCTCCATTGTTTCAAGCCTCAGGGTTTCTTTTAAAGATTTTATATACATATATTTTATAAAATGTGATAAATTTTGGAAATAAAAGATCCCTTAAATTAAAAATATATCTTAATATTCTTAATAATTAATGATAAAATAAGAAACGAAATAACATCAATATAATTGCAACAAGTTGCATTATAGCGTTTTCTATAGTATTCAACGTTTCAACATTCTGTATATACATAAATGTTTTAATATTTGTTAGATACTTGCATTTTATGACTTTTATAAAATGTTCAATTTTTCGCAAGTAATTTTTTTCAAAAATATATATATATATATATATATACATAGTGTTGAGTTATCTTATTTTCACATCACGAATCTCTTATTTCCTGGCCACTTTCATATTTTTTATTTCACTAAATTACTACACTATCATGTATAAAATGGAAAAAAATTTTGTAGTTAGTAATAGATTAGTATAAATCTACAAAAGAACTCAATAAGAGCCAGTATATTATTTTGTATGAAATAATTTTTTTAAAAAAACGAAGTAACAGTATAAAAAGAAGTAACTATTTTTTAAGCATGAACAATTATAACATATACACGTAAATCTTCGTAATTTAAAAATTAATTAAACAATACAAATTAATTTTATATGGAACTTTCCTGTAATCAATAATACGATTTTTTTCAGATGATATAAATCTAGATAACAAAAAATATATATTTTACAGTACCATTACATTGCTATAATTTTAAATAGATTGTTATCTTCATATAGATTACACAGTAATCTTCATAATAAGAATTATAAAATTGGATCACTCTTCTCGTAAGACAGTTAAACACTTTTTGAGCAATTCCGCGTGTGCCTGTAAACGAAACATTTTTAAAACAATGAACAATTATATATGAAAATAGAGTAAAAGTATCCTTACTTTTGCATGTTTTATTTCAAGTTCAGTTAATTCAATCAAATTCTTTCTAAAAGCAGTTACTCTCCTCGTTTTAAAATCTGTTAGTTCTGTAACAAAAATTAATACGTTATTTACAACATTGTAATTGTTTATCAAATGACGTAAAGATATACGTGTATTATTTTTTTACCTTCTTTTCCTTTTTCTGACATTTGCTCAAATTTTTCACAGGCTTCTGTTTGAGCTTGTTCCGCCTAAATAAACAAAAATAATTACATATTCCATAAAAATACATAACATTACCAATCTCAAACACTTTCTTTTTTAATAAATGTATTTATTTAAAAAACATGCAATATTTCGAATGATTATACAGCATTTTTGTATTTTTCGCAATTGCAAAATATACTTCTCCGACATTTTTTTGTTGAAATATTTTTTGATATTCTTCCCTTTTTATTCGAAATAAAGAAAAAAAAACGTCCATGCAAATTTATTTCATGCATGTTTAATTAAATAATCTAAAATACATTCACATTAATTTTGATCTTTCCCTTTTTCTCCAATACATGGGCCATATTATATCCTGTGAAAATATTTCTATATATTGCTCGTAAAAGTAATGCGACTTAGTTTTGTTGAGAAATGACGTTTAAATTACACTAAAACAAGGCGGCAAACATACAAATACGGAAAAACACACCTCAGCAACTTCCACTGCCTTGATGGGCAAAAAAATTAAATCCTTAGTTATACATACATACATACACAATTGTATATACTGTATTTGACAATTGAAGTAACTCACTTGTTACAAACATTGTGATAATATGAATCATTGCAACAATATTACAATAATATATGTGACATATACTTACAGCGTGAACATCTTTGTTTTTGGCACGAGCTTTTTCAAGAGCACGATTTGCAGATTCATACGCGTGTAAAGCTTTTAATCTCCTAAACAAAAGCCGTTTAGCTGCAGCTGTATCCCTCATATAGTAACGCAGAGTGTCTGACAATTTTAAATCTTCATCAGACGCTACTCGTCCCTCTACTTTCTATTACATCGTAACATTACAAATATAAATAATACGAAGAAATAAATCAAATAAATTAAATTAAGAAATCTTACCCTCAACTTCTCGAACATTTCTGCTATTTTTGTTAAAAATCTTTCCAATTTACCGGTATCAGTTGTAGCTAATTGCAAAAGATTTGTGGAAATTTTAATATACGAATCTGCTACATCTTTGTGCTTGGCAGTCTGCCGATCTGAACGAGCTGTTGCTTCTTTCAAGTTATGATGATAGGTTTGTAAAAATGACATTTCTTGATCGAAAAAGTCATTCACATCTTTCACCGTTGCAGACAAATAATATTCATCTGTCGTAGTGGAAAATGACTTTACCAAACCGCCGAACATCTCCATTTTATTTTTTCCTGAAGTAAAGGAAATAAAAAATTTATATTTCTCACTCATACCGCGCAACGAGAAATTCTTTTTTTTTTTCTTTTTTCAAGAATAAATATGAACTTTACCTCTTACGCAAAGATCCTGATCATATTCTAAAAACACTCTTAAATTATGATCATTGCGAAAAACTGGATGATGTGCCAGTCTAGTTAGAAACATTTCGTGCATGGCGACAGTTTTTTTAAACGTTGCTAGGTATTCACTGTAAAAATATGTAACTTTACAGCTTCAACGTAACTGGAATATATTTTAATACTTATATACGTATAACTTACGCTTCCAATTCTTGTTTCATTTTGTTAAACTCTTCGCGCGTCATGTTACCCTCACCCTCGCCAAGTTTTTGCAATTTCTCGCGAGATGCATCGAAATCTGGTCGCGGTGGGCAAGGAGGAATCTAAAGGGTATATTTTTTCTGTCCATTGTTGGAAAACCACACGATTCAAGTACAGTACGGAGAAGAAAGCAAATAAACATACGATATAACCAGCGTATTCTTCATTCTCCTCAAACCGGTCGTGCAACCATACAAACTCTTCGTGTTGCCTTACGACTAGGTTATCCGGCTTTTGAAATTCTGGCAATGTTGTTGTCGTATGTACGGTGAACTTCACTTTATCCTTTTCGCTAAGAGCATCCGAAATATCTACTTGTAACGACTTGTCGGAGAGGTCCACGTTGTCGGTGTGAATTGTCTGCAATAAAAAAGTCGATAAAATCAAACGAAATGCAAACTTCATTGACTCGAGGCGCGGAAAGTGAAATTCAATATCCCGTTAAATGTCACTTAGCACGACATAGAAGGATTAATAATAAGAGTGAAGCTAACTGTACCTTCTTGGGAGGAACGTTGTTTAAAATGTCAGCAGTATCACATATACCGTCCTGAAACATTTTGTTTTCCTTTTTTCAATCAACCACCGTGTATAAAGTACATACGCGTAACAAAGCAAAGCTTGAAACTAAGCTCGATATTAAATTCGTTGACGAAGCAGATCAGTGGATAAGTGATAACAGCAGGTTCCACCTACCATCATGGCGTCCAAGCGTCTCTCGCACGTTCTCTATTTTATCGGACAGAACCGTACGACTTGCAACTGAATTGCAATTTCAACGTCGACGTTCAAACGTTGTCGATCCTACACATTCGAACGAGATTACTCTTCTTCCATTTACGTTTATGTCGGTTTTTCGTACGATCATCAGTTGAGAATCTCCTTCGCCAGTAGTGGAACGAACTTACTCGGCACACACACGTAAGCGTGATATTCTCAAAGTACGCACGTATACACGTACGTTGTCGAATCAGCTGTGAGGAAAACGAAGTAACAAAATATAATTAGAATACTTAGGGAATTCAACGAAACGTTGTAGCTTTGACAAAATTGTAAAATTATTAAATTCCTGTAGCATTTGTCGAACACGTGCGTAAATAATATTTATTGTTACATCTCTCGTTGGCAAACGAATGACTTGTTTATTCTCGGTAATTTCACATTTCGCAAAGTTTGTGCAACGATTACGTTGCATTTAATATATATATATATATATATATGTATATATATATATGTATATGTATGTATATATGTATATATATATATATATGTATATGTATATATGTATATATGTATATGTATATATGTATATATGTATATATGTATATATATGTATATGTATATATGTATATATGTATATATATGTATATATGTATATATGTATATATGTATATATGTATATATGTATATATGTATATATGTATATATATGTATGTATATATATGTATGTATATATATATATATATATGTATGTATGTATATGTATATATATATGTATGTGTATATATATATATGTATATATGTATATGTATATATATATATATATATATATCGATTGCAATACTTTGAGCATTTTACAAACGTCGAAATTTTCATTTGTTGTGAAAAATAATGTTCTCGGTCGTTCGCGCTCTTGGCGAAAATTTCATTATTTTTTTTTTTTTTTTTCCCCCTTTAACACGGCAACGCGATAGCAGAAATACGACGATAACAATGAGGATTTTTCGTATTTCTCGTAACACGCTGTAAACTACATGTCATTCCTTATTACTTTTCATATATTTTATGATTTCTAAAAGGATGACGTGTAGTTCAAATATTTCTTACTGAATAAACGTAGCCCATGTAGCCTTGAATTAGTATCTGATCCCTCTTCGAATTCGTTCGGCTCGTGTAATATACATGATCGATTTAATTCAGGGCTACGTGTTTCATTGATTTTTTAGTCAATATTTTATTATAAGCTTGTTTTTCGTAATTTTACGTAAGTTTGAAACGCCTGTAATTATTTTATGTGTTCTAAAAATCTCGTTGCACGAGTTATTATTATTCACTGCAATTTTAAATGTTGTGTGAAACGCGCTAATGGTTATTAACATTTAAATACATCATTTATTTCAATCAGTCTTTTACACTTTATTTTCATATTTCTCTCTCGTATACGTTAGTTTAACATATACTCTTCGATGTTTGGCCTTTCATTTATTTAGGTTATAACAAAGAATATACAATGTATTCACAAATTCATATATTTGATATATATATACATGTATATATTATTCACATAGTGTGTGTGTGTGTGTAAAATATTTATACAAAATTTGTGATATTAAGGAATATTTTTCAAATTGTAGTTCTCTTGAGATGTAACTAGTTAACCTTATATCTCGTGTTTGTACATGATTGTACTTATTTCATACGTTGAATATTATTTAATACATTCTATATATATATAAAATATTGTATGTATTATTTATCGTCACTTTTTTTTTAAAGCTTTAACAATGGCTGATCAGTATGATAAATTGTCGTGGAAAGGTAAGTTAGTGAAGCGCATAGTTTAATCATTTATAACTTTAGAATTTAATTTGTTAATGTTTTGACATATTTTTTTAAATTTTTATATATGTAGAAGTAAGAGAACTGTTCAGAACGTGGAGAGAAGATAGCGAACGAAGAAGTAAAGATGTAGTTGATTTATGGGAATCTAAATTAATGGGGAAAGTTGATCAACTTGGCAGTGAGAGTATGACAAATCGATTTTTCATGAAATATTATTTTTCTTATGATATTAAATTTTTCTATAATATTCTTAAATATCTTTCTATGATAATTTTATGTATGTAACTTTTAAATAGAATATCTGGTTTTGGAACAAGTCTGTATAGCCGCGTTGGATTGTGCTCGTCATGATGTAGCAGAATATTGCATTAAGATACTAAAAAGAGCATTTCCTAGCAGTTTAAGAGTCCACAAATATTATGCTATGCATCTGGAAGCTTTGGAATTGTAACAATTGTTTATGAAACAGTTATGTAATATTGTATACCTTTATACCATACAGAAGAAATTAATTATATTTGTAGGTATGATGAAGCATTAGAAGTTTTGGATTCTATTATAAAAAGAGATGAAACAAACGCAGCACCAAGAAAAAGACGTGTAGCTATATTAAAAGCAAAAGGTCGAATACCAGAAGCTATTAAAGAGCTTACGGAATATTTAAAAAAGTCTGTGTTTGGGTGATATTATTATTTGATATTTTGAGTTTTTTTTTTTAATTTATCACATTAATTACATTTTTTATTTACTATAGATTTATGAGTGATCAAGAAGCATGGCATGAATTATGTGATCTATATCTACAAGAACAAGAATATTCTAAGGCTGCATTCTGTATGGAAGAACTTATACTGCATAATCCACATAGTCATTTAATTTACCAAAGATATGCAGAAATAAAATATTCTCAGGTAATAAATATTTTTCACACAGAAACGTTTGAAATTTAAATTTCATTGAAATAGTAAATGTTTAATGCTTATTTTTAGGGCGGATTTGAAAATATGGAATTGGCAAAAGCATACTTTTGTCAAGCCGCAAGATTAAATCCAAATAATATCAGAGCTTTGTATGGTTTGCTATTGGTAAGAAGCAAAATTTAAAAAAAAGAATATTTTATTGTACCCTTAAACTCTTACTGCAAGCTTAAATTTATAGGCAACAAATAATATCGCCACATCACCTAAATGTCCATCATCTAAAAAGAAAGATGCAATAAAATTAAGTGAATGGGCAGCTAATCAAATTGAAAAACAATATGAATCAAAAGTATCAGATGAAGATATTAAATCACTGGAAGGATTACTAGGACAATTGCAACTCGAAGTTTAGATATACAAATTTATATGTATGTATATGTTTAAATACTGTAATATATGTAAATGTACTATTGTTCATTCCTTGCAATTTACACGCATATATATAATTTATTATTTAATACAAATCTTTTGACAAGTTTCTTTTAATGTGTCAAGTAAATTTATATAGTAAGATGTTCACTGTATAAAACACGGTAAAGCATTATTTGCTAATTAAATAATTTTAAAGATCGGTTGTGAAAAAATAATATTACTGAAAAAAAGTTCGTTATTTTTTCATCTCTACAAAATGTTAAAAATTATTTTATTTCTGGTTCAGAATTTTTTCTTCTAAACCTATTATATGTTCGCACGTGTATTTTATTCTTTGAAATGCGTATGAAAAAAAAAAAAAAAATAAGTTCAACAAAAATTATATTCTCAAACACGAATTTGAAGGAAAATAAATGTTTGTTACACGTAAAATAATCACAATCATCTTTTTGGATTTTCTTTATTATTCTGTTCCCAAAGTTCTCTATTCTTTGCTTTTTCTACAGCTTTCTTCATTCGTTTTTCTCTTCTACTTTCATTTCGTAATGCAAAATATTTTTCTCGGAAATCGATTAAGTTAGTGGAACTGATTTCATCTGATTCCTGAAAAAAAATTATTAAAAATATTGACCAAATTACTTTTTCGATATTTTTATTAATAATTGTATAAAATAATTTTTTACGCACACCTTTGGATCTTTTATTTTTTTGTAAGTCAATAACCTGCGACTAGTATAATTACTAAGTATTTGTTCTGAATTAGCTACTAATTCCAAACAGGGATGTGTTGGTAACTGATCCTCTGAATATTGATCTCTAAATAATAATTTATATTATTCTAAAAAAATAAATGTTGTAATATTGAAAACAATTTTTGACTTACCTAAATAAAGGAAACCAACATGCTAATCTACCATTTAATTTAAGATGTTTCGCTGCAAAAGTCAATAAATCTTTATACATTTGTGGTAAATCATAACCAATTTTTGATGGTATATGAGATGAAGCTTGATGTTCTTCAATCACTGGATTTAATTTGGTTGTACCTATCCTTTCTGTTGCTTCTCTAATACCATAAGGAGCTGTAATTAATAAAAAACATGATGAAATAAGATTTTTCTAGTAAGATTTATAATAAAAGAAAATGATACTTACGATCAGTAATTATAGCATCTATACACATATCAGAACGCCATAAAGGATAAGAAAAGTCTGATACAACTACATCAATATAGTACGATCTTTTTCCATATTGGCTCATATTTGTAGCAATATTTTCATCTTTTTCTCTAATCTAGCCATTATTTCGATAATAATTTTAATAATATTATTAAACATAAGCAAAAAATATACAATATTATTCAACATAAGCAAAAAAAATTCTTTACCTTTTGTGATATTCTAGTAGGTCTTGTACGCCCATGAAGCATTAAAAAATCTATATCTGTACCCAATGTATATCCTCCAAAATGAGAAGCAGCAACTAATAGAGATCCAGTACCAACAAAAGGATCAAGAACAATATCTCCTTTTTGAACTTGCGCCTGATTAGCCATTATTAATGATAATTGAGGATCCATAGACGTATTACCAATAAATTTTCTGGTTTTCAGTGATAACTTTCGAATTAAATCTCTTTGTCCACTTGTAATCTAAAATTTCATCATAAAATGTAACACGTATAATATGTTAATATACAATATAATATACCTACCCATCTACCAAAAAATAATTCATATGGTTCTTTAGGAATGTTATTAGGATCTAATCCATAAAATTCTATATAATAGAATGTTGTATCAGGATTATTTAATCTTACTGATCCTTCCAATGGTAAATAACTGAAAGACTATATTTATTATAAAATTAAATTAAACTTTAATATAATTTATATTATATTTATTAATTATTTATAAATATTTATTCATTAATTTATAATCTGACATTTATTTAATAATATTAATCATTTTATTTGTTAATTTATATTATTTAATATAATTTAACTAGGCTAACTTACTTCAATTTTATTTACTTTTTCACCTTGTGAAAAGTGTTTACAAAATGTCTCAACTATTACTTTAAAGGATTTATGCGATCCAGCATATTTTTTAATTTCTGAAATTGGATAAGTTTTTAACTTATTATGCAAGTCTTCAGCTTGTTTACTATTAGCCCATAGTTCCATACAAAATCGTACACAGACTGCTCTACTTGCAATCTTATGCACTAGGTTCTCCGAGGGTAAATTAACTATCCAATAAGGCTATAATAAAAATTATTTGTGCATAAATAAATGTATCAAATTATATTATTGTAGTATTTGTTATATCTTCTTACATGTGTTTCTAATTTGGGATGAATATAAATATTTACACCAAACATAGATAAAATAGACTGTATCTCCTAAAAAGGATAAATGTAAAAATTATACGGAGCAGACAAATAAAAATTAAACGAATCAAATAAAGAATTTACTTACAGCTGTACGAAAATCAATGTGTTCTTGAGCAAACCAAAATAAATATTTTTTCCATTGATTATTCATTGTTGATGTCTTACATGTATACTAATTCAAATTCAAGTTACATTACTTAAGCGATGATATTAATTATATTGAAAGTATAATACATATATTTTAATGCTAAAACAATTTTGCATTAAAACAAAATTAAAAAAAATATAAGTTGAAGCAAACCATTTACATTTGTAATGCAGTATTTTCTACTTAACTAATTCGTTTAATTTTTTCAAGTAAAAAAATAGTTTCTAATTTAATAGTTTAAAATTTAAATTATTACATATTGATCGGATTGCAATTGTACGTAAATATAAGTATTATTTAGCATCAAATAACGTATGATCTATGATCTATGACATTAACCAACGTGATCAACACAAGATGTTCACATTATACGCGCCTGCGCATGCTTAATCGAAACCATAGATAAATAAAATATAGTGAGGCGATTATTATTGAAATATTATGGTGTTACTTCAACATTATTATTATTATTTTTCATTACGTGAAATTAGAAGTATTCTTATTATATCGAAATAAAGATATTTTATGATATACTCATCTACTACCACATTAATAATATATTTATAATATCATTATCAAAGAAATATTAACTGTCATAATATTAATAACAATTATTTGGATAATGTGATCTATTCAACGTTGTTTATTGATCATAAAATGTTACACAAGTACTTAAACCTTGTAAAATATATCGAGAAAAAGAGAAATGTAAATTTCAGAAAGATAAATCGAAAAGCGATACAGGAATTGCAAGAAAAAAGAGATAACATTTAGATATAAAAAAAATAATATAAATTATACGCGCATGTATAAGTTAAATGATGAATATAATAATTCTCGAAAGGTATAGCGTAACATTTTTAGAAACATATGTACAAACATATTATTGCAAATAGTCGGTAAAAAGGGAAATTATCATTTTACAATCGGTAGACATAGAACATTGTAGCTAATAGAACAGTGTACAAGAGGGCGCTACACTCGTGGTAACACTTCTTGTTGTTCTCATTCTAAGGTGGAATACTACTCGTCACTGTTTTCTGTTGTGTTTTTAGGCTGGAATCGGGCGAAAAACATGCCGTTTCGATAATCGAATGAGAAACAAAAGGCATTTAAAAAATAGTTCTTCTACCTACGTTTGAGAAACGTGCTGTATTGTAAACGTGTGTGAAACAGTGCAAGTGTAATTTAATAAGAGCAGGGGAGGCTGGCGATTTAATAGGATATTGATTTGTCCGCGACTGCCTTGCTGGCTCCATCGCACACACAAACCAGGTAGCCATGAACGTCGATATTTTTGGGGCACTGCCTGGTGCAACGTGTCGGCCGTACATATGCCGTGCTCTAACGTGCTTGAAGGCCTGATAAAGCCCGAAATGCAGCCAGTCATTGGCGATATGTGTTAACGATATTAGTTAAATTACGGGTTACAACGATTACATCTATTACGATCTATAACGACCATCACGACGGCGATCAAAACGGCAACGACTACAACGATAACGGCGACGGCGACGGCGGCGGCGGCGGCCTCGACCACGACGACGACGACGACGACGACGGCGACGACGACGACGACGACGACGGTGACGACGACGACGACGACGACGACGACGACGGTGACGACGGTGACGATAACGGCGGCGGCGACGACGACGACGGTGACGACGACGGCGACGGCGACGACGACGACGACACCGACGACGGCGGCGACGACGACGATACCGATACCGATACCGATACCGATACCGATACCGATACCGATACCGACATCGACAACGACTACGACGACACTGACACTGACACCGATACCGACACCGGCACCGACATCGACGACGGCGACGACGACGACGGCGACGGCGACGACGACGGCGACGACGGCGGTGACGGCGTCGGCGGTGACAACTACGACTGCAATTACAAAGACAGCGAATACGAACAGAGAGATAATCGCGACAGATACGACGAATTCGATAGCAACGGCAGTAACAGCAAAGACGTCAATTACAAAGAGAAAAAAAGTGGTGTTACTACTTCATCATCGTGGATATTTTACAGAGAATTTCATTGTATTGGTTGTGTTCAATGTAATTGTTGAGAAGTCAAATGTATAAACAAAATACCTCAAACACAATGGATGCAACAACAAGCAATGGAGGTTCGGGTAGTGCAGTGGCTTGTCCAGTCTGTACCCTGTATTTACGCGAGGGTATCAGCCTACAAAGACATTTGGACACTCATCCAAAGGAACAAGTCATTGAAGCTCTTATCAAAGCTAGTACTAACTCCTCGAGCAATGTGCAACAGACGCAGTTATCATCATCATCGTCGTCGTCGGCACCTCCGGCATCTCCGGCTATGCAATCACCCCAAAGTACGCCTCAAGTTGCGCAGAATACTCACTTATCGGCTCAATCTCCATATCCTATAGGACCTATTTTCGAGTGTCCACCTATCAGTACTGTGATGCCACCTCAATTCGCTTCGTTTAGTTATCAACAATTTGTAAATAATGGCACTATGATGATACCGCAATATGCAATGGCTCCGCAAGCTAATCAAATGATGCAGATGCTGTATAATCCGTATAGTATGTATCAGCAGCAACAAATACCAACTGTTCAAATGATTTCACCGGTCACGGCCATACCTAACGCAGCTAGAGTCAGGCCAGTGGTGACTATGGCCGGCGAAACGAGTAATAGAACTGCCATTGCTGTACCTGTAAATAATTCCGAGCCAAAACAAATTTTACCTGAGATTTTACCTGAATCTGAGCAAGAGTCTGAACAAGTGTTACCAGATATCAACCTTCCAGTTTCTCCTCCACTATTGAATGAAAATAATTCTATGCAGCAAAATGAAAGTGAAAATAGTACAATTCAGATAGAACGAGAAGAGGCGGAAGAAGCTCGTAGTTCGAGTACCCCGGAGCCGCATACTGTGCAAAATGAATATGATAGCATTCCAAGATCATTGGCAATTACTTGTAACGTCAATATCACTACAGAGGATAAAGATGAGAGTGTATTGCCGGATATTGATGATGGAGAATCGTCGTGCGTCGTTACTACAAACATGCAATGTAAGTCTATTCATTATGAATCATCTGAAATGCAGGAATATATACATAGATATGAAGATGATGATGATGATGATGATGATGATAACGGTAAAGTTATTATGTCTGAAGTATCACCGATGGTAACAGAAAATGTGACGGATAAAACAACTACTGAAAAAGTTCCTCGCAGAGAAGAAATAAGTGAAAATGAAGGTACCTCAGCAGAAATGCCCTTAGAAAATACAGTAAAAGCCCCAGCTCAGCCAGAAGTAGAACAATTAGAACGTCTTTTAATCACTATTATGGAGAATGAATTTAACAATACCCCGCAGAAAGAATCCAATTTTGAAGATGATAAAAAGAAAAGTAAAGATACAAAGAAAAGCCCTTCTCCTGAAAGGGCCAAAAGTGTAATACATGAAACTACCACTAATAGTCCCATTGAATATGAAAACACTTGTAAATCTGATATAAAAGTACAAGTTAATCAAACCTCGGAAATTGATATAGATAATGATGAAAATAAAAATTCTTGTCTTTCGTACCATTATAAAAACAGTTTGTCTGCACCTGCATCGCCTGTTGTAGAAAGGAGACCACGTAGGACTTACTCCGTTCGTTCGGAGTTTAGTTCAAGCGAACGTCTCAATTTCTATTCAATTAGTTTTGATACAAATACATTGCAAGATGAAGATGACGACGAAGATGAGAAAAATGAAGCGGAAGATAATTTCGACGAGGCAGATATGGAAATAGAGGAAATACTTAGTCCACATACTCCTTTCATTAAATATGGTGAGAATACAGATAATTTTAGATCTCATACTCCATTGTCTGCCAGTAGTGGTATTTCTGTATTAAGGGTTAGAAAGGATCTCAGTAAACCATGTTCACCTGCTTCGGTGCATTCATTTTGTCATATGGATACTAACGGTATAGATCACGATGAAGAAACTGACGTAGCAATGAACGAATCGCCAGAAAAAGATCCAATCGATTGTTCTGTGGTTGAACAAGATGTAAAAGCTGATCAATCAGAACTTTCCTTATGCAAAAATGAGAAGAAAATGGAAGGAGATTCTGCATATCAATCTGGAATTAGTGACCACATGAGTTCATTTTCTACGATTCATTCGCAACATTCTCAGCAATCAACATCAATGGAATATAACATACCAAGTAAAAGTAATAATTATGTAAATTTATCAGAATCTAGCGACGTTGCGAGTAACTCTGATTCAAAGAGTTTTCATTCATCTAAATCAATTATACAAAAGCAATCTGTGGAACTTCTTAGTTTAAATGAAGATGCCCATGCAGGTCCAATGAATGTATTTGAATTTGATGGGCTTCAAATCTTAGTTCCTAGTACATTCATAAGTGATTCTTCACAAAAAGCAGTTAGTGGAACCAGCCAGCAATCTATGGCAAGTAGCGAAGGTGGAGTAGGTATAGACGAAGAAGTTAAAAGTATTAATATGAGAGCCGATGAAACTATGCCACCCAGAGGTGAACTATCAGAACAAGAAAGCAACGGCTATACAGAACAATCTGCTTGGCAGGTACGTATAGACATATAATTACAAATATTTCACGCTACAGTTATGTAAATAGATATGTAAATATTTCAACGAATAATTTGACGTGTGATTAGATTGAACTTTGAAAGATTTAAATCAATATTAAATGTATATTTCGTGAGAAAATTCTCTATAAATTTCTAACAAATTTTTTTATAAAAATTATATTTATATTAATGAATTTATTTCGTATATTCAGCTATACGCTGGTCAAGAATCATCAAGAATGTCAACATCCTATGATCTAATGGCACGTGAAAGTTGGGAAGAATCCGATGGATCCGACAATGAAATTGCAGGCCCACTATTAGATAGCAGATCTTTAGCAACACATTTTACATCAAGTTTATTTTTAGATCGAGATAGGAAAACTCCTACAAAAAGAATGTTCAAATGTTATCATTGTCCCGAAGTGTTTGATTGTCCGAAAGAACGCCGGGTACATAGTACTACTGCGCACAAAGAAGCTGGCCCGAGTAGTAGTAGAGATTCTACAGAACAACCTGAAGTAAAGGATATTAAGTTACTGGATGGCCGTATGAATGTATTTGAAGATATTTTTGTACCAGGTTTACATGTTCAGCAAGTTTATCATCAACAACCACTGTTGCATCAACTTCAACCACCGCAATCATCCGATGTAATTACAAAAGTAGAAGCTGATCAAAAAATTGAAACACTAGTACTACCGTCAAACATTGAAGTGATCTGCACCCTTTGCAATCAGAGATTTAGTAGTGAAAAATCATTGCAGCTACACCATAGAAGAGTACATATTACAGAGACAACAAAACGAATTCGTGAGAGCACCAAGTGCCAGATATGCCATGAAGAATTCCCTTCGGTTCTCTTGTTTAATGCCCATTTGAAAATACATCCGTTAGAATGTAGTCAGTGTGGAAAGTATTTTTATAGGAAACAAAATTTCAAATTACACATGAAACGACATTTAGGAATTAAACCATTTCCATGTACTGTTTGCGACAAAGCGTTTCTAACAAAACAGAAACTAGACGAGCATACCAATGGCCATACCGGCAATGCACCTGTTAAGTGTAATCTTTGCAATGAAACGTTCCGTAGATATTCAAATTTAACACAGCACAAAAATAGACATCATTTGAATATAAAGAAGAAATTGAAAGACTACATATGCCATTGTGGCGAGGTTTTTCATACAAAGAAAAAGTTAGCTTGGCATAAGGAAACACACGATGAAAAACCGAAAGCGTGTACATATTGTAACGAAAGATTTATCCATATGGCCAGCTTGACTAGACACATGCGCCGAGCTCATAATAAAAGATTCGTTCCAGATGCTCAAAGAGAGAGCGAAAATGTTGAATGCCCTGTATGTAAGTGTATTTATTTACGATCTTCCTTGGCAGTGCATATGCGAGTTCATAATGGCGAGAGGCCGTATGAATGTCAAGTTTGCTCGAAAGCATTTAGTACTAAGTGGAACTTACAATTGCACAAATGGACTCACGCTGCCCGTAACACCAAACCTTTCAAGTGTAATCAGTGCAGTGGCGCGTTTTACCGGCATAGTGATTATACTGCTCATATGAATTCTCATAGGAACGTGCGCCCTTATACTTGTAACTATTGCGGAGCGCAATTCATACGAAAATATAATTGTTTAAGGCATGTGAAGGAACATGAAGAGAACAAAGCTTATACATGCGACGTTTGCAACAAAACTTTTCATAGATCATATTATCTGAAAGAACACTTGCGAGTACATTCAGGCGCCAGACCGTACACGTGTCATATTTGTGGAAAGTCTAGCGGTACGAAATCCAATCATAACAAACACGTCAGAATTCATCATGCACGAGAACCTGTAAATACCGAAAATTAAAGAACGAACGAGACTTTCGATCTATAGTTTACTTATATAGTGTATCAACATTTTTAAAAATACTTACTATCTCGCAATATTTTATCTTAACGTTTTACCTCTTACTCTTTTGTGTGTCTAAAATTCTTTTTCTCTTTTTTTTTTTTTTTTTACTTGAAAAGTGAAGAAAATAACAATTCAGCACAAAGAAAGTAATATATCTACGCGTTGTGTTTCTTTAATCATTTGAAAATCTCGTTTGTTTCTATTATTGTTTCTTAGATATTTTAATGATATAGATACATTTTAAACTTGAATTAACTGCTAATTATCTAGCAATTCTAACTAGATAAAAGGATTTTATTTGTTATCTTAATTGCGAATAAAAAAAAGTACGAAGAAAAGACGATTTTACGTTGTAGTATTGTGCATTGTGCATTGTGCATTGTATGTTGCACTTCGTAAATTTTCGTCATATAGTCCACTAAATACAATGACTCGAGACTGTAACTACTTAAGATAATAAGAAATTTTTAACAAATATTAACTGGTACATGTCTGAAGATTTGAATAACTTCCATAAAGGAAAACTATACGATGAAATGCTTTTTGCCAACTTACACTAATTAACTATTAGGTAGTAATATCTAACTGATCGATATTATGAAGTCATTAAGCACTTTTCATGTGTTGATCATTGTACGAAATTTTTTTACAATAACTATTTTACACAAAGCATACATTATATATACATTACAATTTTATGTATTGGCATTGAATGAATGAGAAGGAACTGGGAAGGCCCATATGTTTATGTGCATTGAATTTACAACGCGTAAAGGCGCTTATCAATAGTGTTAGCGTTATTAATTATCACAAGGTAGTTACGGATCTTAGTTATTACTCTTTTATATTTATGTATTTCGCAAATTATATTTTATCGCTAATTCCAAGACTGATCGATGTTGGTTCCTCATATTGCTCTCCTATTGATATACATATATTTGTATTAAACGTAATAAATATTAATCATGTTAATATATGATGTCTTAAGTAACAAGCAAGAACCAGCGTGTGAGTGATACGAAATATTTGATATAATGATACTGTGACAAATGTCTTAATAGTTAATTGTTCTACGTTAAAATATTTAGCAGGTCATGTATCATTTAATTTCTAGAGAGCAGTATGAATGACGGAGCGGTAATCTATTAAATATATTGAAATTACGTTTTTTATTGTACGAAGGACGTTTTGTTACGAAACTAACTTTCTCTGGATCGTTACTATATAAATTTTAACAAAAAACCACATGAAACATTATTTCGAAAGTGATTGTTTTCATATTATACTTTGAGTTTCTTCTTGTTATTAGTTATTTAACAAATTACATTTTAGTGTTGTTGATAGTTAATAAATATAACGTATAATTTTTTTCGATATTGCCGATCATTAAGTGAAACTTATTTTCATGTATAACCAACATCGATTTCCCAATGTGCAATGGTTTAGTTAAACATATATATATATATATATACGTTTAGTTAAACGTATTCTAATTGAATGAAAGTGTAGATAATGTAAATATGTATATCAGTTTTATTTTATAACTGAACCAACAAATTGTGTTGGCAATTAATAATTGTCTAAAAGCGACTCGTACTCTTATGAGAATAAAAATAGGCTAATTACTATCATAAAAAGAAAATATAAATCAGCAACATGTGTATACCTTAATAAAAATTATGTATTGAGGTACTTTTTTAAATAAGTTTTTCTTTGTATTTTTATTACAAGTACCAATACCATGTTTGTTTCTCATTTGTTAAATGAAAAATGTAATGTAAAAAGACACGATAAAGTACGGACAAATGTATAAAATTTGGCAAAAGTATTCAGGACAAACATGTTATGGATTTAAAAAGAATCTAGAATCTATTTTTCATTTGAAAAGTTAGCTAGATGAAAGACTAATTTTAAGATATTTATTAAAACATAAGTGACGTTTATTTAAATGTACATACATACGTGTATGTGTCATGCAATTATTTGATTAATACTTCATGAATTATTATTTGTTAGAATATTTATTGATAAATTAAAAAGAAAATGTAATAATTTTAATACTATATGTGTGTGTATCTTCAAATATAATTTCAAGTACTCGCACAATTTTACTAATTTCAGAGTTTAAAATTTATGTGAACAAAATTGTTTTTTAGCAGATGTGTTTATTCTGAGATTCAATATATTTTACATTTATAAAATCACATTCATTTAAAGTGTTTTTTTTTTTTTTTTGTGTAGAGAATAGGAAACTTTAAAATTAAAATATTTGCTACTTTTATTTAAAACAGTATATAATTATTAATATAAATATAATTACAAGTTCAAAAATAAATTTAATAATTCCATGCTTAATATGAAACAATACGTTGGCAAAAGATAATAAATATGAAATAATATCTTTTATTTTCAGAGTAAACCAAATTTGGAACTGTCCATATAACAAACTTCATACATATAGCATCGATTTATGTTTAAAATTTTATACATTGACTTAATATATTAATTTGAAAGAATAATTTCTATATCGCTATACTTTCAGATTCTTGCTATTTAAAATCATTAAAAAAAATTGAGTCGTTTAGTTTTATACAATCAAAAAAGTACAAAAAAGTCAGTTTTTAATTTCTGTGATTCAAACTCAACTTTTTGTAGAAAATATTAGCGAACAACATCAACGTTTTTTACGAGATTTAGAAGGTCGAGTGTTCTTCTTAGTAGTAGAATTAGAAGTCTCTGGAATCACTATACGTCCTGACGCGATTTCTTCTCGTAACTCAGAGTTTTCGACTTTATTTTGAGCATCAAGATAAAACATTAAATCTTGTACTTGTTCCTTTAAATTTGTTACTTCTGTTTGCTTTGTTTTTTGGTACTCAGTCATTTCATTTTGCAGCATTTTATATTTATCTTGCCAAGAGGCTTGATTTAACTCTAACGCCTTTCTTAATTCTTTTTCTTCGGTTAATTCTGCTTGTACTTGTATCAATTTATTACTAACTTGTTGCAGCCGTTTATCCACATTTTGCTTCTCCCGGCTTAATATTGCTAATTGTTCCTAAAATATGTAGTAAAAATAATGAACTTTCTTTTTAATTTTCAAACCACAAATGTTAATAAAAATTACCTTAACTTTAGCATTTTCTTCTGATACCTGACCCAACTTTTCTCGAAGTTCTGTAGTCTGTAATACCGAATGCTGTTCTAATCGTGCTAATCTATCCTCAAAGTACTGTCTTTGAGTTTCTAATTGTGATGTTAGAAGATATGTAAATTCCAATTGTACGGAATCTACTTTTTCTTCCATTGCAGCTCCTTCGGCTTTTGTTGCCGTAGGGCCACCTTCAACCATTTTCCCATCTTTATTTTGCAATAATCGATGAACAAAATTATCTCCAACATAATCCCAGACTCTGTTATTTCCTAATTGCATAGCATAACAATGATGTGTCTCGCGATAATGTTGAAACGCATGCCCCTGATGATACCGCGAACAACCAATATGTCCACATATTAGACAGATCCACAAAGCATCGTTGCTTTCTCCAGTATCTGAAAAGATATTCGCATTCGATTTTCATTTTGTTTGTGATATTTTCAATAAATATTTTTAATAAAAAGAAATTATTGTATATCTACATACTGCATTCCATGCAATAACTATCTGCAAATGATTCTGGTGTTTGAGCATATCTACAAACTGGACAAGAGGTATCTCCCCATTTAGCTAAACAACTTGCATGAAACGTGTGATTACATAAAATTGTTAAAATTCCATCAACACTTTCATCCATTCTCTCTAAACAAACTGGACAAAGTGGCAATTCCGTGTGTCCAGATAACGGCATAGCGTTATACGTCACTTCTACACTGTATACAAATACCATGTGACAAATAACATCCGGTTCAAAAGAATTGTACGGAGTGCCATTAAAAGAACCATAAAATTCTGTTGCTGCATTCTAAAATATCATATGAAATTTGACGTTACAACAATGAAAAATCAGTATATAAAAAGGATTCGACTCGTTAAAGATAATTACAGCGGATTTAAAGGTAATTAACGCCATATATTGATTAGGACTACCATCTCTAAGTATTCTAAAATGTCGAACATCTTGATGGCAAGGCGCTGTAAATCTTAGAAGATCGTGACAGGTCATCGTAGCTGGAACTGAGAGAATGCAGATAGTTTGGGTACGTTCTGCCGCGTGATGTATATCTGTTAATTTGCTAGAATTTATTGATATTATTAGATATTGCGAAACAAACGTAAAAGATTGCAGTTTATTATAATTGAATGATGCTTAAAATTAAAGGGCGCTTACTTTTCCTTATATAAATGTATAATTCCTTTGGTCACTTCAACAAATGGATTTCCAGAGATGAAATTGATTTGGTCACAGGCACAAGCACTTGCACCAGCTATCTCTGAATCGTCATAGGTATTTTCTTCGGAATTAGCTCTAGAAGCAGAGCTAGATTTGCTAGTCCCTTGAGAAGGAAGTACAGAGTCTTGTTTCTCTGTGAGGTTTGTGCAATTTTCCATGTTTATTTTGGTTGGTTCTCTGCGACCTCTCATCTTGGTAGCCATTGTGCCTGGATTACGAAATCCACTGTGAATTAATCATGATACAAACAAGGTATGATCTTTGTATTTTTAACAATTGTCTTTTAGCAATCTTCATACTTAAATATTTGAAAGCGTCTCTTAAGATTGTAAAAATTGGTTAATATTATATATATTTAGCTTGTAAAGGATAAAATAAACATGAATGAAAGATGAAGAAGAATTATGTAAATTAAAAAATATTTTACAAGTTCAGCTTCTACACGATGAAATGTAATAAAAAGAAAAAAAGAATACAAACGACTCTTCCTAAATATATTTTTTACTTATTCGTGTACTTCCCTACCTTGTATGTGAAACCTACGTGAGTTTCATAGAGAATGTTAATGATATAAGCACAATATTGTTATGACAAACAACATAACCTTAAAAGGACTTGTAAACAAAAAGATTAATCGAAGCGATTCGTCATAAGAACAACTAGAAAATACAAGTCGGTAGTAAATAGTTGAATATTACTATTCTAACATATATGATACACACAAATATTTACCATTAGATTCTTCAGAATCCTCATCAACAATCTCGACGCGAATAACGCAGAGAGACACCGAAATAGGAGAAGAACTCATCCCATAAAATAATACTTATTGCGCATTATTACAAACAAATTTATCATTGTGCTTACTATTCTTAACTACTTTGTTCAACTCTTTAAGCAATCCCCATGGTTAACTGACAACGACCTTACTAAGGTGTCACACACTATTTCCCATTAATAGGTTAACTTTATCTTCCACTCATTGCTTCTTTATCTAATTGTCAGAAAAGTTATCGTAGATCGATTACATGTCTGATTACGTGTAATGCTTACGACGAGTACGATGACTCGTGAAGATCACAATTTCTTGCGTACTTTTTTTCTTTTTCTCTCTCTCTCTCTCTCTCTCTCTCTCTCTCGTTTCGTTTATCATTCACGAATCAGCTGAAATCTATCCTTTTAAATGGGTGACTCCCACCTCTAAAAAAATACCCGCCACCTAATGGGCATTGTTACACACTAAAGGAACTATGCACCTTTCCTATTAATTATGAATTTTGCAAAATCAATAGCCGCGTATCATCATTTGCTGTGAAAAGGAACAAACACGATACAACATTTTTGTTTGACGAAGCGCCAGACATTTTATTCAAGTTTTGCCGAAACTTGTTCGAATTTTTCGAATCTTTTATAATCATTGTCAGGGACAACATTGTAATTATTAATCGTACAACGTAACAGTAAAAAGGCATTATATTCTCTTGTTCCTTTTTCTAGTAGCCCTGAAATTTTCGACTCGTGCATGTGTCAAAGAAGAAGAAGAAAAAAAAAAAGACATTGTACATACAGTCACGCTGAAAATATGTTCGAGCAATTTACGCGAATAGAAAAATATCGTTAACGTACATATATTGCTGTTGGAGCGAATTTTCGATATAATTCTGTAAAAAATATAAAACATTAAACAAAGCATTAAACACATCAATTTCAAAGAAGCGTTATGCATTCATTTAATAATTGAAAATATGTCAATATCGTACAAATATAGTGAAAACTCATATAGATAACTTTGAAAGCCCAAGTCGCTACGAATTGATTTCGAAGAAATTAGTATGAATTTTTTTTAACAAAGAAAGAAAAAAAGAAATAGAAAGAAAAACAAAGGAAAAAGTGTACAACATTCAAAATGCAATGCAATGAAAATTCTCTTATATTATCGTAATATTACGTCATGTCATGTTTTGCGTACAATTTGAGAAATGATAATACATATAATACTTCTCTTATTTGATCCCGTGTTATGCGTTTTCTTTTTTTCTTTTTTTTTTTTTTTTTTTTTTTTTTTATAAGTAAAAGAAGAAAATATGATGTCTCATATTTCCAGGATATCCAAGAATATTTTCAGAAAATAATCGCGACTTAAACTGTTTTCGAAAGTTACCTGATCAAGCGTAAATTGAATCGTTTTTTCCAATTTTAACGATGCTTTCATCCATTTCGTTTCTCTTTTCGGCTTTTTCCATCTTTGCTCTGTTCTATGTTTTTATTTTCTCGCGCGGTCATAAGCTAAAATTGTACAGCATAGGCATCAAATAGAAGATATAAACGTATCTTGAATTTGCTCATTGTTTCTCGAAATTATTCTAAAATATCACACGTTCGAACAAAAGATTACAAGATGAAATATAATGGAGCTTGAAGTAACTTGCGATTCATGAGGAGTTTCTTTCTCTACA
>WIUT01001936.1:0-26550 GCA_010645135.1 Tetragonula clypearis
TATATATATTTCTTTTCAGCGCTAGAAATTTAGAATGATTTTAGAGTATTTTTTATGTATATTATTTCAAATTTAGAGAAATTCTAGATATTCGTCATCTTTCTTTCAATACGTTTGAATACGTAGTATGATTAACAATAATCGTTCACTTACGATTGTGATCATTACAAGATTTTGAAATTTATTTCCCTCTTCTCAAACCTGAACTGATATATATATATATAGTGTTGGAGCAGATAGTGCTCCGAAACCATCGGTCTTGAAACTCGCATAATATTCCCTGGCAGAAGAAAGAGTAGGGAGGATCATTTTCTCGTTGTAGTACCGCGTTCGCGAATTTGTGAATTAATGAAAAGCCGACCGGCGGCTGTTGTAAGCTCCATTGAAAAACGGGTCACGGGCTACAGGTTGTGCATCACTGATCCGCGACATTCACCGTGTTTCCCGGCGAGAATCCTACCTATATACCTGGTGTTGTGAACTGGCCCTGGCTGATGTCTAGCGCGCGTTTAGTCTGCGTGTAGTTGCAGGCGTGTAGGTGTACGAGCGCATGCGTCAGTGTGTGTGTTTATTCAGGGTGTAACAGGTGGATGACGTCACGGGCCAGGGTGGCAGAGCACCCCTTTCCACCAAACTGGTAAAAGGGTGCGCCTCCCTCCGTCGGCCTCTCATTCCACGACTTGGGACTTGGTTCCTATTTACGCAGTTCGCAGGCACAGGGACAGCCAGAGTTCACTATACACGCATTCTTCCGTTTTATTCGTGGCATTTTTACGTCCGTGACATTTTAATATTTCTCGGCGTTGTTGCGCGCAGTTAGACCTTGAGGGGAGTGAATTTTTGAATTCTGGAGTAAGAGGCATTCAATTCAATTCTTGATAGGTGTTGCTGCTGCGATCGTAAGAATTTTAATTTTTAGAATTTTTCACTTAGCCCTGGATGGATGATTGTAGTAATTTGCGTGATATAATAACTAATATAATAACTCGTAGCAACAACAGTATGCAATTGAGACATTAATATTACTTTACTGTGTTTTACATTGCATTCACGTGTGACGGAAATTAATAATAAAGTGAAATCAAATTAAATGTTTTTTTGAAAACGACTGACTCTCATCATCGTCTCTAATGATCCACGCTAGATAGTCAATGAAACATTAAACGTGACGTGTTTAAATTCGTGTGTTTTCGTTTGTTTTCGATAGCCACGATCGAAAAACACGACGCTGCGTTTCATCGAGGTAAATCAGAGAATCCTTCCTGGAAATCGATTCTTTGCTTAACCCTGGGAAGGTTGAGCCAGTTTCCTCAAAAATAATCAATTTCATCGCAGGCTGCCGACGTCTACTTCGAGCTCATTAGAAGCAAACCGCGAAGTTTCATCTCGACGATATGATTGTTTCTAAATTTTCAAACCGAGAGAAATATGAGGAAGCTGCCAATAACTGCGTGCCGACATACTTAAACCGCCGGTATATTTGTAATAAAAGAAAAAAGAAATAAAAGAAAAATTTCGCAAGAGAAATATAAGTCCAAGAGAAATATAAAAGAATTATCTGAGGTATCGTAATTTGCTGTTGGCCCTTGGCAGAAATTCCGCGATCGAGTGCGAATTATTCAGAACTGTTCGAAGACATTGGAAATTATAATTTTATTCTGAAAAAATAAGGTACGAATTTCAATATTGTTAAAATATTGTTAAAAGAAGAATTGCAGAACGAGTTGGAGAGTTGATCACCATTCTCGTTTCAATTCAATTTGCAATTAGTCCGATCGATTAGCCTTAAGAAAACGGGCGACTCGCTCAGTTTTTTCATTGGCCTCGTCTCAGTGGCGCGTCCAATCGGATTCCAAGAACAAGGCATCAAGTTCGATTACGATGAAACGACGAGCGTAGCAGAAATTGTGGCCAATTAAGAGAAGAGAATCTCCTCCTCGTCTCGTTTGTCGATTATCGATTTTCGAGCGCTCCGAGCCGATTTTCCGACTCGACGAGCGCTCTGCCTCCGCTCGATTATTCTGTTTTTCCGGATTATCGTGCAGCAGCAGGAGGATGTAACTGAGCCACTTGAACGAGGCTCGATCTCACGAACACACGGCCAAGTTCGCGATAAAAATGAGAATAACAAAAGGCCGGGAGGGTTAAAGGTCAAGTCGGTGACTAAGAATCGTCGGAAGATAATTCGGCGGAGAACGAGAAGTATTCGGAGCTTCGAATTTTTTCTTAAGATCTTAGGAGATTCTCTCACTTTTCGAAATTATTCCAGCCGTTCGAAATAACTCGAAGAAATTATTTTAGGAGTAAAAAATTATTCGTCGACCATTTGAGATTATATCACTGTTTCAGAAGTGACGACGACGTTTCTTTGGCTCCTTCTGAGATCATCCTAGGCGTCGAGAAGTATTATTTCAGAAGTAGAAAAATTATTTTAATTAATCATTTCAGCCCCTCGATCTAAGAAACATTATTTTTCGTCAGATCTGCCGTTTCTTAATTAAAATCCACTCGAAAAACAACCCGAGGTCGAGCAGATTGAAATTCGAACTGCAGAGAGATCTATTTCCTTGGATCGCAAAGGTCAGGATCTGCATCAAAGGGATTTCGTAGGCGTTCGCTTTTCAGAGAATCTCCCGTATATTCTGCTCAACGAAGAAAACACACTGTCTTATGTCTGCTCGTGAAGAGCATCTCGATCTTTTTCCTTTTTTCGAAAGAATCGAGCAATAAACATTCGAGAAAATTCCGAATTAATTACGCCTCCGTGGAATGGAGATTGCTACTCCCGCGAGAAACATTAAAAACTCGTTATATCATTAAATTTGTTCGATCAACGTTCTTGGGAAAACTACAGCTACTATCTGTCATACATGTATTTCTGAACTTCGAGAAAAATCAAAGGAACCTTGTAAATGATAAATAATCTCGAAATCTCAAAACTGTCTCATCGATATTCAATGTAAATTTGTGAAAAGCACGATCCTTTGTTGATAGAGAGTTTGGGGGGTTGAAAATGTAGATCATGTTCTGTGTAGATAATCGTTAAAGCGAACCGAAGAGCGAATTGAACTTGAAACTTTGACTGATAACAAAATTATCCCAGAGACGAGTCAAAAACATGGAATGAAATTCGTCGATTCGGGATCTTCGTTTTTCCGAGAACGCGTATTTCAAAAACTTGACAACCTCCACTTTCCCAAGAGCAGGGGAGGCGCCCCGCCGAGTAAAAAAAGTCTTGTCCCTCCACGTCTTCTCGAGCCTGGAAATCACACGCGCTACGAGAAATTACATAGTGTATCGCAAGTGTTTCTCGTCCCCAGGAAAAGTAACGCCGAGAAAACGCACCAGTGTAAACCGTGAGAGAGAGAGAGAGAGAGAGGAGGGATACAGGTCGCGTGGGGGGAGGGAAAATGGAAATACATAGTAGGTGGAAAACATCGGGTTCGCGTAGCGCAGCGTTCACAATGCGTTTGCGCAGCGCAGGTATAGGGCACCCTACGGTGCAGGGTACCCGCGACAGTGAAAGTAGCGAGAAGTCGTGCGCTGATTGGCGGACGTTCGGCCGAGGTACGTCGGAGCCTGGCAGGCACCCTCGTGCCTGCACGGTCAGCTCGTACGCCTTCAGTCACTGGCGGATCGTAGACGCGACAGCATCGTTCGGTGTCGCGTACGCGCGTGCGTAACTACACGCAGCCTGTTATCCGCACGTATTCCTCTGATCATCTCGACGCGGGACACACACACACACATACAGACAAACAGAGAGAGATAGAGAGAGAGAGAGAGAGAGAGAGGAAAAACAACACGTCTGTAAAATAGAAGAAATACGTGCCTCCTCGGTGCGTACGTGTGATTAGTGTGTGTTGGTCGCGGTTCGTGTTGCACAGAGCCAGGGACTGGCAGATTGAAATTCATGTGCACGCGTGCATATGTTTGTTGTGTGTGTGTGTGTGTGTGTGTGTGTGTTGCTCCGGAGTGTGACGTAACGCTGCACCGTCGTAGTGTTTTGTTTGTGCGTGGCCGCGGTTCTCGTACGTTTGCCCGGCGATGCACACGTGCGCAGGGAGGACGATGATTGCGCGGCACGGAGTAGCCGAGTGAAGCCTCGCAAAGACGTTGTCGCGCAGTTCTTTTCATCTGCTCCGAAACGACCGATACAACGATACGCTTATCCACCTCTATACGTGTGCGCCGCCTGCCGAAGAGAAAACGAGAAAGTAGAAAGAGAAAAGGACACGGCGAGAAACTCGGTCGCTGCCGATAAGAGCGAGCAGGACGATCGACTTGGGAGGAAAACGAGAAGAAAGAGAAAGAAAGAGCAGGAGAGAGAGAGAGAGAGAGAGAGAGAGAGAGAGAGGAGGAGGAGGAGAGTCGGCCGCGGCATATCAGCGTGACGGAAAAGTGGAGCGAACAAGAAAGAGACTCGCTCGAACGAACGTGTACACGTTCCTCTGGTGACCTCGATACAACTGTGGTACACACGTCTGGCTGTGTGTCGGTGTCTCGTTGTCGATCGTTCGCGCGCAGCCTCAGACAAACGAGAAATTTCGCCAGTGAAAATCATGCATTTCTACCACGGCTACTCGGCTGGTTGACGTTCACCAAAGTAGTATAAACTTGGTCCGGTGTGACTGGCAAGGCGCACATACACTCACACACGCGCGCGCACACGCGCACGCACACACACAGGCACGCACAGAGGGAGAGAGATAGACGTCGGTTCTCTCTCCCTCCAACTCCCCCACTCGCGCGCCTGCTACGTTCCCTTTTGCGCGATCGTGACCCCGTTTCTTCGATGACCGACACTCCGCGGCTGCTTGGCCGCCATTAGAGGAGCCGAGAGCAGGGGAGAGAGAAAGAGAAACGAGAGCAACCGAGGCGAAACGAAGACGATCGTGGTAGGTCTCCTTCGTCTGCTGTTGCTGCTGTTGCTGCTGCTGCTGCTGCTGCTGCTCTCGTACACACAAGGCAGGCAGGCAGGCAGGCAGGCAGGCTCGTACATACACGCAGACTCGCTCGGTGCATACGCATTCTATATAGATAGGTGCAGCAGTGGCACTGCCGCGAAGAGAGGAAGAGAGGGGCACGAGGAAAAGCAACGCGGCCAAGCGAGACGGACGATGCGTGAGAGCTCGGGGACCATGGACTCTTGACAGTGAATCGATTCGCTCGCGCTGCCCTGACCTCGTATTCCTTGCTGCCGTAATTTCGGTCGACGAACGAATTATCGAGGTCAACGACTAGCGTGCTAGCCTCGGTACCTCTCTCGTAAACACCACGAGACGCGCGCACAAGGAAAAACTACCACTCTGTCTGTACCCCTGCTGTTCGTGAAGAGACGCCAGTTATTAGTGTGTGCCAGACACGTTGTATTAAGAGTGTCGGCGAAGAGACGTGAAAGGTGGCCGGGATTATTTCTTCAGCGGAAGTGACGAGGAAAATTGAGACGGTGGAGCCGAAGGAACAGCAAACGGTGGTGGTACAGAAGGTGGAGCAGGCTGGCGAGATGCTGCAGGCTGTGCCGCGTGTGCCCGTCGCCGGTGTCAGGCGACGATGGGGCAACAGGCACACCGGAAGTCTGCAGGAGTCGAGCCCGGAAGTGTCGAGCAGCGGCGTGCTGTCGCCGTCGCCAAGTTTTCAACCCTCCACGCCGGAGAGCGCAGCTGTGAAGAACGAGGAGCTTCAGCTGTGGGATCTGGACCTTCATCGGGGCCTGCAGGCCAACGGTGATCATTATCGGGCGACCATCACCGCCACCACCGCTACCACCACCACAATGCTGCCAACAACGGTCACCGATCCTGCCTCACCGTTCACCACCCCCGTCGAAGGTTTGTGCCCCGACACGTACACTTTTCTTATCTGTCGCGTTACGTAAGCGCACACCGAGAGTACCAGTTGTACACCGTTTACCGCGCGCCAGGAACGCGTTCCAGGTGGCGCCAGAGGAGAGTTTCTTCTTCAAGAGGGAGAGCCATGCGTGCTTTCCCCGTTCGGGATTTAATTCGTTTCTTAACACTTTGCTGTCGCGCGTCTTTCATCTGCAGCGGGCAAACCCGAGCAAATTAATCAGTCGATAAAATAAAAGTAAATCGAACGGTAGAAATAACACGATACAAGACACAATGAAAAGTAAAAATATTATCCAGATAAGATACAAGATGATTTACGAATGACGCTGAAAATTTGCCGCAGCAAAGTGCCAACTGCAGGCTTTTTACAAACTTTTTACTAATTTTTAACGAAATCTCCCACGTTCCCGAGTAGTCAAAGAGCGTTTTCTTTTTTTCGAACGCTCGACGAACTTTTAATCGACCAAAGGGAGAATGATTAAATGATAGCGATGGGAAGCTACTTTGTTTGTCGAGCAACCGAAAAAATTAATTTGCCCAACTTCGAGTTAACAAACTACTAATTAGTTGAAATTATCCCTGCGTGCAAAACTCGAGCATAGAGGGGTGAGAAGGAGGAAAAAGTTGGGAGATCTCCGTCAAAAGCTTCGACTTTAACTTTCTTCGAACTTTGTCTCTTTGCCTTGCAAATGATTGTGTATTATAATTAAGTAACTATTCTCTTTTTCAATTTAAAAAAAAATTTTTTTTTAAATGTAAAATTCAGAAAATTGTAATAATTATCCAATTATCTTCATGCTCATACTTGAAAAAATTTTTAATTTTTAATTCATTTTAGTTCACTAATGAACCAAGCTGATTTTCACGTATACAATTATTGAATATTTACAAAGAGAGATATTTCATAAAAGAGACTTGCATAAATATTTTACGGAGAAAATTATTCAGAAAAAAAATATATTATTTTTGGATTGATATTTTCCAAGGTGTTTAACTTCAACGGACAGTGTCGATCCTCCCGATGGAGTAAAATATACGATCGAATTTAAAAATTAAAATACAATTTCACACATACGTCCAAACATGTGTGTTTGACGAAGAAGGGATAAAAAAAATTCCTCGCGAGAGTTGAAAAGATTTTCGATTCTTTGAAAGCGGAGAGGAGCCAACAAACGTCCTTTAAAGGTGATCGACCTACGCATAGCCAATCCATTTCGTTAGAAAGCGAGTGTTTCTTCCCTCTTCTTCGAAATACCAGGCGCGTACCTATTTTTTCTCCTCTAAGAAATCGGGTCGAGGCCGATCCAACCGGACCAACAGTGAGAATCGACGGACCTCATAGGACCCCGTAATGGTGTTTCGTCATCGATTGCGCCACGTTGCACCATACCTGGTGCCCATTGCGCAATTTCACTATTTTCCACGTGTTTGTTTCATGTCAATTCCTTTCTTCGTTCGTAGTTTTTATTTATCGTTTGTCGTTGCTCGCCGCGTTTTCAATCTACTCGGTGGCTTTATCGTTTTTTCCTGTTTCGACACGTTATCAACGCGTCCCGCGACTTGTTGCAACCGGTGACCTCGATGCCAGCCTCCTGGGACTTTCTGCAGTCAGCTTCTCTATCGACGATTCATGATTTCTCTCGGTTGGCGATCCTCAGTCGACGATCTTTTTTTTTTTTTTTTTTTTTTAATTAATTTTCCGAAACTAATTCAATCTCGCTAATTGAATTTTAACGTTGCATTTAGGAGTAATTTGAAAATCTAATAATACGTAGGATATATAGAAAGCATGTACGTAAGAAAGAAAAAATTATCTCAGTTAAAAAAATTCTCGAACTTATGAAACTTAACTCTGGTTGTATGTATATGACAATATGGTACTATATGGCCTAATGTTAATCATTACTTAAAAATAAAGGCGAAATAAAATAAAGACCGGAGGATTTTGTAACTGAGCGGAGAAGAATCTTATTAACAACGTACACATGCACACACTGTTTCTCGATAATTGAGGTGTATTCCACGGATAATGGCCTATCCTTGAACGAGGGAGCGTGCCACGGTGAAGGTTCCTCTTGTTCGCTCGGTGCACGCATGAAATCAGATCCGCACGAAACATGCAATTACGGCGTAGCGAGTTATTCCCGGGTTGTTTAATTGTCGACCCCCGTGACCTCGTTATTTAATTACCGCGGATCATTGCATTTGAGGCATGACGTGCACAGTGACGTCTGTGTTATTCGAAACTTTGTCTTTGTTGCGTGACTCTCCGTCGTAAAATTTTTTTCATAGCGGGCCAGAAATCTTTTCATCGAAGAAACAATTACAATTAAGTTTATCCCACTGTTGTTAAATTTCGATTAATTCAGCAGTTAAATTGTGTTTTTGCGTTCGCTTTTTCTTCCCCCCTTTCTTTCTTCTTGAATTTCATACTGTCCCACGAGAGAAATATTGTAGAAATGAAACCAACCGCAGCGATGTTTCTTCAACTGTCAAAGAGTATTTATACACACGTTAATTTAATTCTCCATCGTTCGCAAATATTTCTTACAAATTCGACAGTTTTCGAATTTTCCGACAGGCACGACGTACCAACACCTCTCTTCGAGCAACAACATCGACAGATACTGTTGAGAGAAGTTTCTTTGAAACGCTCTGTCAGAAATCGTTGCAGCTTTATTTAAGTGGAAATTCTTTGAAAATTAGGAGTTTGGAAAAATATCGCCGTGAGAGAGTTCGATCGGTCCTCCCCTCCAACCCTCTCGTCGTTTCACACGGCCGCGTTATTTTCATCCTTGCACTCTCTCCACGAGTTTATTGCATCGTGTGACGTCTGTCCAACACAGGTACGTACATTGGCTTTAAATAACACGATGCGTCACGTACGTGTCGGTGCGATGTACGCGGTGAACCATTGTGTTTTCGTTTGCAGTCGCGGTACCGATGACCCGGAAACTAGGTCACGGTCCCCCCTCCCCCTCTCGGCCTTTTTTCCCCTCCTCGCCAATGATTCACTGCTTTGTAGACAGGTTGCTCTCCTCTTATCTCCTCGTGATATTTTTTCCTTCTTCTCGTTTTATATCACGCGCGCCTCTCTGCGGGACACTTTTATCAAACGCTTAAATGCGTGCGCTTCGTTCACGTTACCGCAGGCGGCGTTCTATCTTTGGTGATTCTAGGGAATTTTTACCCTCGATCGATTTACAGTTCGAGAGCGGTTGTTCGAGATAATTGATGGGTTAAATCAAGCAGGTTTTCACAGACCATTAAGAGGCGCGTGTAATCTTTAATTCGGCAGTATATCGCTGAAAATTTCTTCGAGAATTTTCTCGATTATAATTGCAGATTTGCAGGAAAGTTCTCATTGTTCTTTGATCAGAGAGAATGTCTTGGAAATGTGACATAGTTTTTCTATGTGGGATTCTTGAAAAGCTTGGAGACGGCCGAAATTCGAATCGTCGATTAGAGATTTACCAGTAGTCTGTTACCGTATCTTTACTCAACCACTTAGAAGAAGAAAATTATCCCTATGGAGAAAGAAAAAGAAAATCGTGAATTATAAACCACTCTGGTCTATATTTATGTATGTCAAGCTACGCAGCAGGATCTTGACTCGATATCGACCAGCACACACAAGTGTCCAGGGATCGGTCCTGTGGTTTAATCGACGATAAGCGAGACGAGCGTTCCACCCTACCCGAAGACGATCCTCGTTTCTCCCCGCCGTAAACGTTCCTCGAATGCAATGGGAGTGCACGTGGTGGATCGTTTCTCGACGGTGTAATCGAGATGCCAATAGTCAGGGGGCGAAGTGCACGTGTTGGTGGTGATTCGTTCTTCTCGAAATGGGTCATCGAATTCCAAGGGAAACGATCGGTTAAATACCGATCGCCACGCGGCACCTCGAACGTGCTAGGACACACGCGAGCATTCGTAAATATCTGTCCGCGACGAGCACACTTGTACACACGTACACAGAGTTTCGGCGATCGGGCACCGTTAGACGCGTATCCGCGTAGAAACTGGCCGGACAGAAACGGGCCGAAAAGAAATTACTCGAAAAACTCGTTCCTGACCGCCTCGTAAAATCTCACAACAGGAAACTCGATAGAGGTGTAGCCGGCGAGAATTTTTTCTTTTTTTTCTTCTTCTTCCTCTCTACTTGAAAATGACTTTGTCACTTTCACGAATCGATTCGTTGGAAAATTTTCGAATTGAAAATTTGAAAGTTTGAAGGAAAGATTGAAGGTCTCTGAGAGGGATTTTGAAATTCGGAAGACATTCTAGACTCAAGAATGACAAGTGTAAATTATCGAGAATCGAGAATTAATATGCAGATTTTGAATGTAGAGGGATCTCGAATTATTTAGATTCACGTATAATACTTTGCAAGTAATTACGAAAGTCACGAAGAATATATATATATAGGCGGCAAGTGAAAGGACGAGGTCAGAGCCGCCTTTTCGAATTTTTTGCACGTATCCGCCACGCGGATTTCTGAGGAGGCCTCATTAATTTCTAAAGCTTTGCTCGTTCAATTCGCACGTCTGCCACACTCGAGGGGAATGAACCGTGACAATATGTATCTCGGAAATATCGTTGAAACACTCCTTGGCAAACCTTGATCGACTAACCTTCCGGCTTCTCGTCAGATTTCAATCGCGCTTTGTTCGTTCGTTTCTGCAACAAGAGAAAATAAAAAAAAATGACATTTTAACGCCGGTAAAAATAATTTTATACGACCGATCAATGTGCTCATTTTATTACATCGCCAAACTCTCGTCCCTTGAATTTTAATTGAAGTTTTATTGTCTTGCGAGTAAATAAATTTTTTTTTTAACTAAATTCCAAATTCATAGATTTATTAATTTTTTGAATTCATTGACGTCTCAATGTATCTAGCAGATAAATTCCCTGGCGGTTCTATTGTACTTTTGGATTTAATTACGTTGTTACAGCGTTTCAAATTAAATTTTCGTGTCTTTCGTATTTTATTAAATCGCAACGAGTGTCTCATACTCGTGTTCGAATTAAAGTCGAATTTAAATCGTCACGTTCCAATTTCTTCTTACTAAATCTCCCCCCCCCCCGCAATTCCAGCCACGTTGTCCCGGATCAGGATGATAAATATCACGCTCGTTATCGTGCGAACATACGGAACGAAGTCATTTAATTTAAAATCATTACACGCGACTAACAACTCGTTTTTATCACTCGAGGATGAATTGAGGTTCGATTTGGTAATGGAAATTAAATTATCAATATTTTTCCCTCGCTGTCACATGAATTTCGATATAGAAGAAAATTTATGCACTCCTAGGAATGTTTAATATTTCATTTTTTCCACGTAATTTCCGATTTGAAGGATTTCTTTGAAATTTCGTTGGTAACAAGAATTAGATTTTCTCGTAGGATCGCTTCTTCGTTTTTTCAAACAACATTTTTCTTTCTTTCCCTTTTTTCCCCACATGATTTACGTAAAAATAGGATGTTCGAAGGAAACAAACGTCTCTCGATGATCCTTTTCGAATGAAAACGCGTAATAACCGGTATCCAGTGGTATCAACGAAGATTTCAATGATGTTAATTACACGCAAATTGCACCCCGCGTGGATGCATAATTACACGGGCTCGTAATGCGACGTTCGCGTTCCCCGCTGAATTCGTTTCACTTCTTCCACTGCAATTTACTAGACGCTGGAAAGGAAATATTTAGATTTAATTTGCGATCTTTCGCGTCGTTTCTGGCCGTTCGTTTGTCGCAAATTGTGTAGAAAGTGAACCTTTAAACGAGGCGATTTCATCCGCGAGAATGTACACGCGGTGTACACGTACAAAAACGTTGTTTTTCTTTTTTTCATTAATTTTTTTTTTAATCGACTCAACTTGGCAACCTTCGTGCTCGATTATTCTCCGATCGACGAATCGGTTTCATTCGTCTAGGGATTTCTAGTTCTTTCCTTTTTCTACGAGTATTTAGATTTTTAATTTTTTTTTTTTTTTTTTTTTTTCTTTCAATCGATACACTCGCGTTAAAATCGTCGCAATGTCCTCGTTGGAACAACTCTCGCGAGTTGGAAAATCTATTTCACGAGAGAATCGGCGTAATCCCTAACCTTCGCGAAAGATCGTTTTACGTCAGAAATATTTGTCCATCGAGTCACCTGGCCCGTTTCGTCTTCCACGTGTTGTTGTCCTATTCGACGTTCCAACGTGGTGTTATTAAAAGGCTAGGGGATGGGAAAGGGCCAAACTGATGGTGGATCGGGGTAAAGAGGGAAAGAGAAAGAGGCAGGAAGAGGTCAGTAGGTCACTCACTCTCACTCGAGAGAAAGAGAGGAGACTCGATCGTGTGGAAGGAACCCATCGTCTAAGCAAACGATAATCCGATGGTGTATCAGGTTGTTTCCTTACGAGCTGAGCCAGTTTTTTTTTTTTTCTAAATCGAGACCTGTCACCTGATAAGCGACCACGTGCAGCAAGTTCTCTGTCGCAGGTCAACCATGGCGTAACAGGTTAATCTCCGATTTGAATTTCTATGAACTTTCGTCGTCCAAAGTCGAGTTTAACACCGATCCGACTCGTGATTCTGACTCGATTCGTTTCCGGGTTTCACGAAGGAGATCAAGTCGATGCGAATCGACAGAACACTGGCCTGTGTTTGCAAACGGTTGATTGCAGGTTGACGATTCTATCTGGCGTGTTCTTGACCTTAGGTCACCTTTGAGAATTTCCTCTTTTTCTTCAGGAATCTTAACTTTTGCCACTGACTCGGAAGGTACGTTCAAACACGAGCTATACCGCTGAGTCAATTTGGATTTAGGCCAGAAACAATCGAGAACAAATGAAAACTTCAATTGTAATTCCACAGTGGGATATTTATTCTGAAGTCTTTGCCGAAATTTCAGTAAATAAATATTTGCTGAAACATCAAGCTCCGTACTTTTGGTAGCTCTAGCGTTTAAACCAAACCGCAAAGAACGAACGAGAGAGAGAGAGAGAGAGAGAGAGAGAGAGAGACGTTCGAAATTTTCGTCGCACGTGAAACGAAGAGATTCACAGTTTCCACCGGCTTGCACAATCTAGCAGCTTTAAACTCGTCGTTTCCCACGAAGGAAGCGTTTCCTCGATAGCCCGAGGCCGAGTTGAATTCGTGGCAACTTTTCCCCGATGCGGGAAAACTACTTAGGATTAAGCGTCGACCAACAAAACGACCGGCCAGACGGGAGAAGTGGGTCGTCAGTGATCGTCGAGTGGTGTGTATCGTATGAGCAGCGTGTGTAGTGTCTCTGTGTGGCTCTGTGAGCCGTGCGTGGAATGGTAACGAGCCACGTACACGGGAAACGATATCAGAAACCCGCGGGACAGTGGCTCTCAACCTTGAACAATCTCGTTTTACAAGCCTCTCGGGGGTGCTCTACCGAGCATCGTAGAGTAATCCGAGGGAACGAACAATTTTAGATTTTCGGATGACAGTTGTGTGTTTGCTCGTTTGTTTCGGCGAAACAGTTGGCGATTGTAGCTTCTATCTGGGTTGTCTGGAACTTTGAGTATTCCCGGAAGCGTCGTTCGGAGCAATCGTGTTGTTCTTTAAACGAGTCAGTCGTCGATAGGCGCACGTTTACTTTTCTCTTTCGGTAGAAGAAAAACATCGACAGAGAAGATTCGTAGCTCGAGAAATTGACATTGATATTCGAATTTTCGTTCGATCACCGTGATTCGATGGTTCAAATGAAATTCGTTGGTGCCACATCTTTGGATGAAGAGGAGATGCAGGGAAATTAAAATTGATGGCGTCTAGGTGACTGTAAAGGGGATTACAATCGTTAAAGGATAAATTGATCCGTTGGTGGAAGGGGGATTTGATTAATCCGACGCTTCAAGTGGAACGATAGACGAGTTGAGGTTAAGAGGAGAAGAAAAAGTGACGTTAAAAGCTACTTGCAACAAAATGACGGTGAAAATAAGTCGGAATTGGCTGGCCATCAAGCGGCTAGTAATTAGAGTAGCTAGGGTTAAAATACACCGGGTCTATATTCAGAACGTTCTCGTTGCATCTCTCAAATACCATTCTGCGCCAATTGGATTTGCATATTGTTTCCTTTAGCAGACATCGTTGAACACACAGCACGACACGTGCGTCTTCTGAGCGTCTTTTTGCAATTTCCAACATTTATCCCAATCATCGACTGAATTAATTTTCCTCTCATTAATAATTAAAATGTGATAGTTGCGACGACTAACGCTTTGGCTACCTCTTGCAAACTGTTGTTTCAGATTTTAGGCTGGGTCAGAAGTAAAATCCCTAGATTCTTGGTCGTCACTGCTTTAATAATTCGAAATATCTTTTTTGTTTTTATCTACTATTATTAAACAAATAAACGTTTCTTGAACGTGCGACGAATTTTGAAAACGAAAACACTTTTTTAATTATTCCACTGATACATGAACGATCTTCGTGCCTAATCTGTCGAGCAATTACGTCCTATGCCAGCACGTGTCTGGACATCGCGATTAGAAACACTTCCCAGTTAGTCATTGGTACGAGAATATCGACAGATGATAAAAGATTTTTATTGTTTCGCCGTAATGATTACGCGGTGGAAAAAAATTTCAGTTTCACCTGGAAAATGAGTCAGTCGGTGTTGGCGCCGTACCAACTTAACAGATCCAGTTACCAACAGACGTTTCGCAAGCGCTACAGGCCGGAGTGATTAATCGTACGCACCTTGTCACATTTATTACTTTCACGGTTAACGACGTAGTAGTATCACGCGTTTCGCGCAGTTTGTTCAACTCGAGGATCGCTATCGCGATGTTACCATCATTCTGCCTCGTCCGACGCGATCACAACTTTTCGTCACATTTTGTCACTAGAATGAACAGTGACAAAATCGAATCCAGATTTTAGGTTATGTGCAACTGTATACCAAGTAATAGTAATACAGTAACCTAATCCCAAACCTGTTCTCGGCGTCGTACTACGCGTAAGATTGGAATATACGAAAAAGACTTCTGAAACATTCCTGATTGAGTGTGAGAAAGAGTCTTGAGGAAAGAAAAGTTCGCGAATTAGGCATCGCAAACAGCGCTACGAAATAAAACAGAGAGAATTTCTGATTGGGTATTATACGAGTCTGGAGAGAGAGAGAGAGAGAGAGAGAAATCACTCAGGAGATTCGAGGTTGGGAAACCCTGGCGCGGTGGACGGTATGCGCGTTTTCTCTGTGCTGGCACGAAGGTGGTATTCCCTCCGGTAAAAGTACCGTATCCGGTACGTCCGCGTGGCGACTTTCGCGTAACAGAGTGCCCCCACGATATCCACAACCTGTAAATTAGAATAAGTAGACTTAGGCTAGCTAACCGTCTCGAAACCAATAATCTTTCGGCGGTGTCTATTGTAAACGAACTAACCTAACTCTACGCGGCTTCGCCATCTTGTCCTTGACCAACGTGATAACAAAAATCAAGACGCGTGACTGACGTGGAAGCTTTCCAATCGTGGAGGTTTTTTTTTTCTTTCCCTTTTTTTTTTTTTCCTTTCTGTTGAAACTGATGATTCGTGACGATTGTGCCGGTTCCGTTGACAATTTTTACTTTTAACTCGCGCTTCGGCGCGCCGAGAATAGATTTTAGGTTAGGTTTCAACCCAATGTCGCTTGACATTTAAAAAGTGATATACATTGAAATGGACGTTAGATCCGAACGAAAATGCTTTTAAATTTCCATAAATTAAAGTAGGAACCATCTGTCTCTGGTCTGTTTTTCTAGAAATTGAAAATTTGCAACTTTTAATCGGTAATTGTTGTAAAACGATTTTTCAACTGAATGAAAATTTTATTGCTGGATAACCTCTGCTATGGCTGTTATGTCATTCAGTCTTCCTCGAGTTTCTTGCTAGAGCCGGGTGAAGACCCGTGGCTACTCCGGTTCAAGGATAAATCTTATCCGGCACTGTGACGACCAATGTCACGCTCAGCTGGATCGGTGGTTGCAATGGAAACGTTGGGAATCATCTTGTTCCATTAACTTCCATCGCAGTCGATGAATACTGCTGAGAAAACGATCCTTTTTGTCAACGTCGGTTGTTTTCTGGATCCGTTGTGACTCTCCTGGTGAGAGTCGAATGGATATTTTTATCGTGGTTTCTTACTGTAGCTTCGAAATTGGTCCGATTTATTTCAACGTTAAAATTGCGCGCTGAACTGTTGCTTCCGAACGCGATGAATCGGAGCAAAACAAATTGGAGATGGACTCGGGATGGAAAACTGTGGAGAGGAAATGTGGAATAACGTTTTTCTCCAGCGCTTTTGGAGGAAATCGGCTTTGAAGATTAAAAACTTTCAAACCGATTTTCTTCGATAATCGCACCTCGCACGAGAAAAACTGATTTCTCACTTTTGAGCTCGTTTCTCACGAAGAATCACGTCGCATGGAAATGTTGTATAAATTTTCGATTGTTGTAGAAACTCGATTCCGAAAATTTAATTTTGTCTACATTTTTTGTAAGTGAAAAGTGTGTGCGAAGTCGGTCGCTGAGCGAGTGTTGAGAGACTCGTTTTGAAATATCATCATGAATTCCGCGTGGAAAACAGATGAAATTTCGACAGAATTTGGAAAGACGGATTAAAGTCCCGCGACCGAAGTTTCAACATACGGTGAGCGGCCCACCGGGAATATGAAATGAGTTTTCGAGGTCTTCGAAGTCGTCCACGGTTGCGTAGGATCGTTCCAACGAAAATAAATTCGTCGTCGGTGATTCATGGATTTCCTGCGCGCGCGTTTTCGGTCTTCCACCTCCGATTTTTTTTTTTTTCTTTTTCTGTGTCCACGCAGAACAAACAATGGCTTCTAACCCAAATACTTGGACCTTCTAAATTTACACTTTATTTTCGACAAAAGTCAAAATCAATGAAACGAACTTTTTAACCTCTCCATATTTGACAACCAAATATTCTCGATATTCTCAAATTCTCAAATTTTTAAACTCTGAAATTTCCAAAAATTATAAGCTCCCGAACCTTTTTCTGAAAAAAATTACAAATTTGTGACTCTGATGGTCACTGTTTTTACTTTCTTTGTCCCTTTTCATTAATCAACGATAGCGTTATGAATGGGCCATATGAGAAATGAATTTCGACGACAGCGAATATTTTTTTCTTTTTTTTTTCCACGCAACTACACCTATGTTTATCTTACGATTGCTAGGATGGCCGTCGCGTGTTGGCCTCATCTTTTCCTTTTGTTCCCAGATCTTATCAGATCTTATACCGTGACCGGATATGACATCCATTAGTTACGTACGCGTGTGTATGTCGTGCAGAATGGAAACAGAGATGGGTGCCGCCATTTAAAGGGACATGAGGGTAGGACAAGGTCGCGTGTACTCTTGTTTCTGCTGGTTTTGCAACGTGTCAGGTTAGGAGTGGCCTCATACCATCCTTTTTAACCCTCTCGGGACAATTTTTTCTTCCTTGCATGTACCTGTGATATGATAATACAAACTATGACACGTGATATAATATGAAGCCAACCTATCGCATGAATACAACAAAAAATGAGAAAAAAACAATTAAAATAAAAGTCGCAATAAAATTGAAAAATTTGAGCGCACGAATTCGTCAAACCGTGGATTATTTTTAAAGAAGAAAAAAAAAAGAAACTAAAAATTATATGAACGTTCTTTTCTCTCCAACGAAAAAGTGAATGTTCACGAAGTGAGAATGAAATTCGGCTGTGTAATGTTTCAAGAAAATATGATAATTCTAGAGACTCTGTCAGGCGAATTTCATAATTCTCCCGATATTATTAGCCACAAAAGTCCCTAGGATGTTGAAATCGCGTTCGCCGAGCGCGCGCGATGAATTTTAACGTGGAAAAGACACGCAGCCCCCGTGAAATGTGACGAGAATGAAAGAGAAGCCTGCGTTCGCGTGTTACGGTCGGTTTCACGGAGACCTGAATGATAGTCAGCGGCGTTAGAGCGATGTGCCGCTAGTCGTCCATCTTGTCCCAGCCTCGTAGCCACTTCGTCTGCCGATCCTTCACGCAAAACTCTTCGCTACATACCGACTTGACAAACTGACGAAAAATTTCACTTTACGAAACAGTTATTCTAATTAACTTCCTCGTCTCTTCGGCGACGATTTTCTTACCAGGTTTACAATGTCTAATCGATGATAATTAGCGATGATGATAATCACCAGACCAAGAGTTAATGGTTGCAAAATTACGACAAAATTACGAGGTCTTGGTAATTTCTGCTATTGATTTGCAAGTTTGTTAACTTGGTTAGCGGAGGATGGAACTTTTTGAAACGTTTCAAGACGCGATAAATTTAAATCAAATGGAGAAGAGCTCCAAGTGTCGTGGAAAAAGTTAATTTCCTTCTCTTCAAATTATCTTCTTTGACGAGGATCAGTAATTCACGAGAGGTCCATCGTCATCTAAACATGGAAGGAAGAAAACGTTACTTCAGTGTGTACCTGAACCTAAATTCTAAATTCTGTTTCACGTGGATTTGTGCGAATAAAAGATCTCGAACAATTCGTCTAGAGCGTACTGAGGGAACTGAAATCAAGCACTACGTGTAGCTTGCCTCTCACGAAATGCCTAAGCCAATGATGATCGCGGTCAACGTTTCCAAAAGCTGATGGACAGCAACGCTGAACTGCTCAAATACAAAAAAGACTCTGTTAAAAAGACTTTCTCCGAAAAGGCACACGGAGCTCAGACCGAAGCAAATGACCAAGTAAATCGACGAAGGAAACCCGATCACGCTGCGTTTCTGCAGAATCTAGGGGACACAGCGTGGTAGCTAGCTAGGCTAGCTAGCAAGTGTACTAGGCTTCGATATTAGGCGCTTCGATGTTAGCCGCTACACGACGTGGTAGCCTGCCTCCTATACTCTACGCAGCAAGGTTTCCGTGCTGGTTAGCAGCTCTCTCACGGCGGAGCAGTGAGCGGCCTTGACTCTGGCTGGATGCCTGGCTGTGTGGCCGCGCAGGTACCTCTTCTACACGCGCGCACGTTCCTTTGCACGCGTCCTTCTCGATCCTGCTGGCTCTTGCCTTTAACAGACAGCGAGTCTTTCCCTCTCTCTTCCTCTTTCGTACTCCTCGCCAGTCAGCTTCCTCTTCCAGTCTCTCGCTCCTCTCCTCCTTTCCCCCTCTCTCCCCTCCCCCCTCACCTCTCTTTCTTGTCAACTCCTCCTTCTCGTTTCCCTCTCGTCTCTCCTTTCGCCTGTCCGCCGCGTCTCTGCCGATCCGCGCTGTCGCTCTTGCCAACAGAGGAAAGCTAAAACGGGCCAGTGAGCAGTGCTCCTTGCGGCTGTGGCTCGCTTCCTCCGCCTGCTGCCAGCCACGAGGAAACGAGAACGACCAGACCGTCCTGGGACTCCGGTGGCTGGCTCCTTCTCAATTCTGGCCAGTTTTTTCCCCCTCTTCCGTTTCCCATTTCCACATCCTTGCTAATAGCTTATTGGGTTCTAGGCAGATTAAGCGACAGACAGTCGGCGATTTGGTCGTTTGGATTTCTAGGGTTTGTCACAGCGTTGATTTGTTTACGTAGATCTGGCTTTGCGAGAACCTCGATAGGCAGATTTTTGGCCTTTTAGACCTGTTCAAGCTATCAACCAAATCAGCTACTGTATTGTCAATGAAAGCTCCATTCTGAGGATTTTTGTTCAATGAAGACCTTTTCTGGAATCTTCTCCAGCTTTTGAGCCATTGATTCAATGTTCCCAACCTATTTGCCTGTTTTGCAGTTGCCAAGATAACTTTCTGCCAGTTAGGATCCCCAAAGCTGATGTAACACGTACAAGGTATATGCGCGTTCTAACGTGAACACGAAGGTGAAATCTATTTCATTGCAGACTGTGTAATTTCTGGTATAGGATACGCTTCGTGCGAAAGTGATCTAATCACTTCCAGTGCTTCAAGTTTTTTTAAACTTTTCAAATACTTCAGAGAGTTATTTTCGATAAATAATCCGATTCTAATTTTAATTCTAATGGTAAGAAAACACTGATTCTAGTGATGAAAATATATACATATATATGTTTACTGCTTTAATAAAAATTACTAAAATTCACATCGTAATATCGTCTGGTAATAATTTACCAATATTGAGTTGTTACTAAAGAAATAATAAATGTTAGAATCCCTAAAATTTTCATAATTTCGTAACACGTAAATAAATACTGTTACAACCTGTTTCATGTAACAGTAACAACAAGCCAAATATTACATCGAGTTTAGTTATTGGCCTCCAAATTCTAGGGAATATCATACAGCAAACACGAGATCCAATCTTCGTCTGGCAAACGGGAAGAATGTCGGGAAGCAATTTCGTGTTACAAGTTTGAAATAAACTTCTCGACGAGTTCACTGTGCCACCGCCGTGTGTGATCAAGTGGTCATGGCATGTTTGAGATCTAGGGTCCTCGGAACTCTGTTTGGGAATTTTAGAGCGAGGGAATCTAGAACGGTTTGGTATTGCCAAATAAACGAAACGTTTGAATTTCATCACATTTTGCTCGTCATTCAAATTCTAAACAAGCATCCAGCTACTTTGCATTCGATGCCTTCGAAATCTTCGTCGAAGTTCCAGGGAAATTTTCGAAGCCTGGAGAATTTTAAACAGACGACCATGTTCTTCGCGTGTATGTAGGAAACGATGGAAAAGGAAGAAGTCATTGCCGCGTGATTTTAATCTGTTTAGTCACACTGAGGGATTCCAGACTTTTGCTCAGTCCGTGAATCTCCATCTTGCACTCTATAAATACACACAGACTTGGGTGGAAAGAAGTCAATGTCAAGGTCGGCAGCAAAAAAGCTGCTTCGCTGTGAAGATTCATTCTCGCGGAGATTTTTTCGTTGAATGAGTCTTGATTTTTCAACGCTTGGTGATCGATGTTTTCATGTAATCCTAACCTAAAAACCTTTCATTTCGAAGTACAAATTGCTGTGAAATCTTTATTACATATATTCGTGGATCGGAGGTGAGATTCAGACAGTATGTTAATCGGAAATTTTAATTTCGAAAAATTCCCTAGAATTTCTAGAGAAATGAGAACTTACATTATTGGTGGTGACATTTACCAACCTTAAAAACTTGTCTAGAAAAACGGAAAGTTCGAATTCCTTAAAATCGAGTAATTATTAAATGCAGAATTATTCTTCTCTCGATTGATCGCGTGTCAAGCATCGGATTAAATCTTGTCAACAAGAATTTCCCCTAGAATCGGTGGAAACTCTCGTTACGCGCTAAATCTCTAGGCAAGATTTTAATTAATGAAAACTGAACGAACGTTGAAGTATGGAAATATTTTGACAGCATTATGAAGGGAGAAACTATCAAGGGGGGATACCAGCAACAGCGTGCGAGCGTTAAGTAGCGAAGAAACCTGTTTGAGGCACTGAAACGAGAAGTCTGCTCGCTCTACATAGAATCGCTATGTGCTACTTGCTAATGTGTGCACAAAACCAGACGTTGGTATCAAGTTTTGCGCCAGTGTCAGGTCATACCATTGTAATTTATTAGCCTTCAGTTTCACCGGTGCGCCAAGAGATCTCTCGATCTCGTACATAAGTTTTGCCAATTTATTACCGGCAAAGTCATTTCTCAGACGTTGTACAAACTGCGACAGACGCATCTCAACCTGACGAGTATCGTTGACTTTTAAAAGACGAACATTGTTTATCTGATTAATGACCAGCTCCGTCGTGTTTCAGTCGTGTTTTCTGAAAAGTGACGAACGTCGCAGCGGTGTGTCTCTAGTTCGGAACAAATGAAGACACAAAGTTCGTCGATTTGTGGGCGAGAATGATCGCAGTGAAATTTCAGTGAAAGCAGACTTTTAATGGACTCTAATATTTGGAAAGCGCGATAATTCACGCGCGATAGATAGATATCTGGCAACAACAAGAACGTACGAACAGAAATGTATCGTTCGTAGAGAAAATCATTCTTCCGAAGGCAGAGACTCTCCGGGTTTTGGATGGTACAGAAATTTGCGAGAAGTGAAGGAAAGAAAAAGAAAAAAAAAAGAAAGGAAGAGGAGAAACGAGAAGGTATCGGAGGTGAAGAGACCGCGAGTTGAACGAAGAGGAGGACGATGAAGAAGGGGTAATAACCGAGTGACCACCTAGCCCGGTCAGTGTCTCAGTGTTCCAGGCGGATGTTTTCACGGTGATCAGTACTTCCGGGTGATCCGAGGAATCCGTCGCCGAGCTTCTCTTCGCAGAGTCGCCTGGATGGAGAGAGAAAACACGTTCGCTTTTCTCGCAGCAGGAGAAAATCAACGCGACTTTTTGCCTTTCTCTCGGTCGGTCTCTCGATCGATGGAAAATTCAAGAAAAATTAATTGAAATCCTAATTTTAAATAATAGAAAATCCTCGATAATTGTCAAATGCTGAGACACTTTTAAAGAGACACTTATTTACTTGAAACGTCATACTATATTGTATAATATCAGTGATTAACAAAGTTTACATCTTTTTTTTTTTTTTTTTTTTTTGAAATAAGATTTCCGTAAATTCTTCTGTTTTAATGGCAAAATTGCAAAATATAATCAAGCGGTACAAACTGTCTTCGTGAAATATTTTCATCGGTCCGGTGGCAGGTCCGAGCATTTCAAGCGCAATGAAATTCCAATATTTCAACGCGGGATTAAATTACCTTTTACTGGAAATTATTCAGATCAAAAAATAGAAAGCTGATCTACTCGATCTTCTGCTGAGTAGTTTCTTCGAATGAAGAACGATGAAAAATAATATTTTAATACATCTGTCATATATTACTCCATATATAATTCCGCAGATGGCGCGAATTTATATTTCGACAAGTGTAAGAAATATAATTCCAATAAAAGGTTGCTGCGAGAGCGCAACCGTTGAAACAGAAGCCACGCGGCGCTCGATTCCGCCTCGCTGGAGGATGGCGCACGCGTGCAAAGCTGCGCCGCGTACTTTCACCGACCGTGACTTCTACCGCGCGGCGTTCCATTCGACGTGTTTCACGGATAAAGGGGGTAAATAGAGGCGATTGTCGCCACGTAGGTTACTGGAACCCGCTTGCGAGTCGCAGGCGTTACACGCGTGCACCGGCCGCGGCGTAACGCGCCGAGTAATCGCCGGAAACCTCGCCAGCGACTCGTCGACGACGACTCGAATCGTTTCGAAACGTCTTCATCAACTTGGTCAGAACCGAAATATATTTTCCTCGGTTTTTTGCCTTTTGCAGATCTTGGTTCTTGGAATTTTTTTGGGAAATCGGGAAATGTTTTTGATGCGGTCAATTTTGATATTGACAACTTCTAATCTTCCTGGATCGAGATAGATAAATTTGGGTCTGCTTTCTGAATGATCGATATTTATTTATTTTTTTTCTTCTTTGAATGATTGGGTATTTCGAGATAATGATAATGCGACTGAAATATTTGCGTATTTGTACGCTTCTTCTCTTTTCACTAAGTTCGCTAAGGGAATCAAAAATAAGAAGATTCCCGGGAATTAGAAACAATATCCAACAAGTTCATTGGAAACTTGGAGACTCACTTATTTCCGGAACGCAGAGGAGATCGGAATACAGGGCAACAGGAGCATCGTGTCACCCTCCCGGTATCCAAATATTTTTGACCATTAAGCCAATATGTAACACATGTTCAAATAAAACCTGAGACTCTGTGCAAGCTGCACAGAAATAGGACCAGGATTTCCACGTGTGGCAACTCGAATCCCAAAAGACCAGAATTCTCACAGTACGAAAGAATCTCACCGAGGAATCGAAATTTTCATTGATCAGCCAAACGTCGGAAATCTCATCGGAGAGTAAAAGACTCGTTTCTAGTATAATATATGTATATGTATAATTTTTTTTTTCAAATTTGTGCGCGCAGGTAGGGACGAGCTGTCGCAGCCTGGCTCTTTGAATGGCTATGGAAGCGGCGGAGGCGGAGGTGGAGGAGGCGGAGGAGGCGGCGGGGGTGGTGGCAGCGACGGCTGTGACGCCAGGAAGAAAAAAGGGCCGACCCCGAGGCAGCAGGAGGAGCTGTGCCTTGTGTGCGGTGACCGTGCCTCCGGCTACCACTACAACGCGTTGACCTGCGAGGGTTGCAAGGGCTTCTTCCGGCGCAGCATCACGAAGAACGCGGTGTACCAGTGTAAATACGGGAACAATTGCGAGATTGACATGTACATGCGGCGCAAGTGCCAGGAATGTAGGCTGAAGAAGTGTCTGACAGTGGGCATGAGGCCTGAGTGCGTCGTGCCTGAGTACCAGTGTGCTGTCAAGCGCAAGGAGAAGAAAGCGCAGAAGGTAGGCCGTTGACAGTTTGTCGTCAAACGATATTAAAATCGTCGTGGATGAAAAGGAGATATTTCTACTCGTGTCGATAAGTATATTTTTGGGGAATTTTCTTTTTCTTCTTTTTTTTTTAAGGAAATTCTACGATCTTTGACAGGCATATTTTAGTTAGTGATCGAAGGATGCTTACCATTTTTTTTTTTTTTTTTTTTTTTAATGATGATAATAAAAATTACGCGACTCTTTGTTCTAGGAGAAGGACAAACCGAACAGTACAACGATGAACGGTTCGCCAGGCAGTGGGATACGCAGCGACCAGATGGGCGTGAAGATCGAACCAGCGGAAGCAGAATCGTTGTCCACGTCTGGTAGCAGCGGAATTCTAACGCCGGTCAGCCCCTACGGCTACGTGAAGCCGATCAGCCCGGAGCAGGAGGAGCTGATACACAGGCTCGTGTATTTCCAGAACGAGTACGAGCAACCCAGTGAGGAGGATCTCAAGAGGATCACTGTGAGTGCAGTTCACGTTGCAAGAAACACTTTTAGTTTCAGTTTCGCTTTTCGCGCGAGAAGTTCTGGAAAACGAGAGAACTGCGACTGTGACGACGATGTTTTTTTCTATTTTGTGGCAGCATCAGCCCTCAGAGGGAGAAGATATCAGTGACTACAAGTTCAGGCACATCACCGAGATCACAATCCTGACGGTGCAGTTGATCGTCGAGTTCTCGAAGAGGTTACCCGGCTTCGACGAGCTGATGCGCGAGGATCAGATCGCCCTGCTGAAAGCCTGCTCCAGCGAGGTGATGATGCTTCGAATGGCGAGGAAGTACGACGTACAAACGGATAGCATAATATTCGCCAACAATCAGCCTTACACCAGGGACAGCTACAACGTGGCAGGCATGGGCGAGACGATCGAGGATTTACTACACTTCTGCCGGCAAATGTACGCCATGAAAGTGAACAACGCCGAGTACGCGTTGCTGACGGCCATCGTCATATTCTCAGGTAAGTGAATCATCTCTAGGTATTCGAACCTTGGAACAGGATCAATCTCCTCTCACGTCGATATCGAACATCGTCGAAACATCACAACATTATGACTCACGAAAGATTCAGTAGTCGGTTCCTACACACATTACTCAGGATTCATTAGGCTCTCTGATCATCATCAAGGCTCTAATAATTCATGCAATAAACACAACTAACCTAACCTACCAGCCTCATCAGTCGATCTCACGAATAGCAAACGGGGCCAGCCTACAAAGAAAAGAATCCGCCTGTTTTCTTTCTACAGAGAGGCCGAACCTGCTTGAAGGCTGGAAGGTCGAGAAGATCCAAGAGATCTATCTGGAGGCGTTGAAGGCGTACGTGGACAACAGGCGCAGGCCCAAGTCCGGCACGATCTTCGCGAAGCTTCTGTCGGTGTTGACCGAGCTGCGAACACTCGGCAACCAGAACAGCGAGATGTGCTTCAGTCTGAAGTTCAAGAACAAAAAGCTGCCACTATTCCTCGCCGAGATCTGGGACGTGACACCCTAGTTCCCCCGTGGCCGATCACCGTCGGCTAACAGTGTTGTTTTTTTCATCGCGATTCCGCGCGGCGTCCGGCACGACGACGAGGCTGACAGAGCGCAGCGTCATCGACAGACGTGGACCGTGGACGTGGAGAACCTCCTGTACTAGTGCACCACCATGCCACTGCCTGAATAGTTGACCACCGATGTCTTTGAGCAGCATCGGCTTGTTCAGAATTCGCTTCTCACCTTCTCTGCGCTCTGCACCGGCCTCTTGAGTAGGCCGCATGACAGCCTAGTTTTTGGGCAGTGCTAGTTTTGGAGCTAGACGCGGAGGAGAATGACGCATAAATAATGGAAAAACGAGAACGGAAGGAGAAAAGAAAAAAAAATAAAAAAAAAAGAGAAGAAGAAAAGAGTCAGGAAGAAGGCAGTGGCGAGGCACCCAGGCTGTGATACGTAGAGACAGTACAGAGACTGTAATAAGGAGCTACAGTTATGTTATTACTATATCCTCTACCTGGCTACCCCCGGAATCGATATGTAAATGTATAATGTGTAATTGTAATAAGGCAAGGAGGCGGGCGCGTTGTAAGAACAACCAAGCGAGTACGAATGAGCAACCGGAGAAGCTAAGGAGACCAGAGTGTGTGAAAGAACGTGTCTGTTGATCGTATGCGTGTACAGTTTTCGGCTGAAATGTGACTGATCACTGTGAGATAATCACGACGATGATTAACGATTTAATCGCACTTTGTGTAGCATTGCGCTAGCAGATAGGGATAGAAAGCGTATGTGTGAGAAAGAGAGAGAGAGAGTGTGTGTGTGTGTGTTTGAGAGAGAGAGAGAGAGAGAGAGAGAGAGAGAGAGAGAG
>WIUT01001937.1:0-26545 GCA_010645135.1 Tetragonula clypearis
AGAAAGCTAACCGAGCAGAAGATAACGAAGGGACAATATTTGTTTCAGCTAATACCTGGTGTACTGCTTGGCGAAACAGAGTCGGTGTTCTGCAACGTGTTGCAGGGGATCGGCGAGACGCTTTTCGGCCCATTTTCCGGCGAGTGAGCTGTAGAATGACCACTGTCAGTAGCCATTCGCTCGCTGTCAGGTGAACTGTCCTCGTGGCGAAGCCTCGAGTGACATTTCCGTAGAACTAAATGCGGCCGGCTGGAACTAGAGCCAGTTGCCGCGTTCAATTCGTCTGCCAGAGACGACGACGACTGCATGGATGTCTGACCGATTGGCAGAGCTACAACCGAGAACATGTTCTATGAAACGAGCAATAAGTTTATCTCTAGAGTAACTTGATACAACGTGGCAACAGTAGCAACGGCCACCTTCCCCCGGGATGATCAGGTACTTCAAACAATGCGAGTTGAACATGTTTAACTTTCAGATGTGACAAACGACGACTCTGAGACGCGTGTGAGACGCGTATATCAGAAACAAATGTACACGCCTGATCACAGGCGAATAAGTCTCTGTGCCGTGTGCACGGATCTCGAGCAAGCGGGACGCGTGATGTAAAGTTACACGTCGTCGTGGATTTTCTTTCGTTGCGGTCGTAGATTTTGCGGTTGCCGATGCTCGGTTATCGTCAGTGATCGGTGGAATCGATCGAAGGCTGATTCGCGACGTTGGATCGTGTTACGCGCTTAGGATCACGTTGTCAAGGTACATGTCGGCGTGATAATTCTTCTCCTCACTGACCTTTCATAGTAAAAGACACAAAAAAAAAAAAAAAAAAAAAAAAAAGAAAGATACTGGAACAGATCTTAGTGTACTATGGTCTGTTTTAACCTATTCTTTTCGTTTCGCAGAGAAATAGGTGGAAAACACTTGAACGAAGAGAGCTAGACAGTGTCTGATAAACTAACATCACGTAGCTCTATGATACGTGTGTATCAGGGAGGATTTAGGCTGCTTTAGGACGTACGACTGTTGAAATAGTGTGCGTTGCGAGAAACGTCGTGAATTACAAATATAACAAATCGCACGAATGTATCGTCGGTTGTCCATTGTTTTCAACGCGCGTGAAAGGATCAACTCGCGTCGCGTGCTGCGTGCGTTTCATCCGTGATACGCACGTTCGTCGCAACGCACGTCGTTTTCAACGTCGTGTGCCTCGATAGATTGATCACAATGCCTATATAGGGGTTAAACGTACATTATTTACGTATCGATATTTGCAGTTGAAACTTCTTACATTTCTTCGTTTTAGGGATCTCCGGCAATCTCCGGCGTCTGCGTTCGGTGCTGCCACTTCCGGGACGATTCGAGGGCACATGTTCCGGTGTTGGCCAGGAACTCAGACTCGAGCAGGAATCGCCGACGTCGCTGACTACGCTATCTCTACCACCGTTACCGGACCCGGTAGTGCTACCTCCACCAGGACCTGGCCCACCGACGCCTGCTGATCGACCCCTGCTGCTCAGTCCACCGAACAAGCTAATGTCACCCAAGGGTAGTCGTGTAGTGAGCTAAGCTACCTTTCACCATGCCATTTAAAGGGTGTAAATTTTCTCTTTCTTTCTTTCACTCATTCTCTCTAAGTGGGCTGCTCCAGCGAGCGCTCCTAATCAATTACCATTATGATTGAGAACTGATCGCGGAATGACGATTGTACAACGCATGATATTTTTACACGCTTGTGTCTTGCCTTTTCTGCTGTGCGACACGGAAGTCGCACTTCCTTTTCATCGTGAAATGGAAATTCCATTTCGCACCTTCGGATCGCGTTTCAGTGTCAGAGATTACTGTGTAATCTGTTCTCAATCATTTTGAACGAAAGGGGCAGGTTTCACTTCTTCCGGAGATGCAAGAGGATATATATATATATACACACGCACAATACTGGAACATACCGCTAAGGGTTACTATACTAATCGTAACTTAACGTGCAAATCCTCCTTTGATGCGTTTATAAAAATTGAAAGAATATCGATAGCTTCCCTTTTTTTAGAATGACGAGCACTTAAAAATAATTACAACCTTGTACATATATAGAGGGGAAGCATTGGAAATATTTGAATTAACAGGGAAACGAATAATTCATTGCGTGCAATGATATACAAGAAGGGGACACATGGATGCAACAGCAGGTTTTTAATTTAAAACAGGCCATCTAAATTGTTCAATGTTGACAATATCAATTGACAAACAGCGATACGCTACGTGTATACTGTTAAAAATAATCAGAGGCTTGCCTACGCTACATTTCGACAAATGTACGATTACTAAAATCATTCCATTCATTTCTTCGAGTAAGAAATCCTCCGATTATTTCAGAATTCGACAAAATTCGAAAAAAAAAAACGAGTCGATTCAAATTGTCATGTAAATATATTCACATCGGTATCACTGTAACATTCCACAGGGAGAAATTTCTCCAGCTCGGTTTATTTCTAAAGCGATTTTTCCGCGAATTTTCAATTTTTACTTATCGTAAAATCTATGTACGTATCTTCAGGCCGAAGAAAAAAAAAAAAGAAGTGATGTATGCACTTACGATGTTACCAACCTAAAGTCACTATCGGCCACGATGGAACAATTGTGATCGAGATCTTCGCTATCGTCCCCGGAAGTATGTCCGCTCTGGTTGTCGTGCCGATGAATGACCACCACTTCCTCGTCCTCGGAATCGCCGGCGACTCCGTCGCAAGATCTCTCGACCTCCGCGTCGCTATCCTGCGACGAGGTCGGTGAATCGTCTATCATCACATCGTGAACGAGCCTATTTCACAAGAAACAAGAAACTTAATCCGCAGAATTAATCGGTTGAAATAATGAAACTCTTAAGGGCGGATGTGCGCACCAAGTGTTTTTTCTCATCGAGTACTAACAAAGTCGGGGGGGGGGGGGGGGAATTTGAAAATTTGCTACACTTTCGAAGACGTACAACGAAAGCGAGACACGAAGGAATCATAAATCTTATTAAGAAACGAAGAGTCCACGTGTGTATGGAAATTTTATTTGTCTACGTTATACGAAAGAATCGACATACTTCGACATACTCATCTGCATAATATGAAATGTTCGCGGGACGAAGTGTGTGTATACTCGTTTTATTACTAGCGAATACTGTATATGTTTGTCGGGCGCCTGAATATTCACACTAGGTTTAGAGAAACGTGTGTCATAAATATAAATGTATATGCGTGCGTCATTGTAGTAACGTAATTTAAACGATCTTATTAGGAAATGTATTTAACGCGAGTAATGTTAGGAAATACGCAGTATTATAACGTTATAATTAAAATATTAATTTAAATTAATGTAATACGATTATATAATTATTATAAGGCTTAATTTAAATTAAATGTTATATTATAATGTTTAATATTGTTCGTATATATTATTTGTTGGTGGTGCGCAAGAAAATAACTAACTAGCCTAGGTTAGTCAACCAAGGGGTTATTTTGACCCCCTTTCTTCAAGAAAATTCTTGCCGTATTTTACGAGAATAATTTAATTAATTTCTACATACACATTTATAAGACACATAATCGCAGATCTAATCTTTCCTGTCTTCTGGTTACGGAGAAATGTTTGGTAGAAATAGGTATACGTCAACTCGTGGTAAACCTAGTGTTTGAAGGGATGATTCCCTTCGGTGGTCAACACTAGATCGAGAGATGAAATCAGACTGTTCGTATTCGACAGTTCAAGAGAATTCTGACCTTCAAGCCGATGCTCGGAAACGTTTTCCATGAGCGAATCCTACCTGGTCGGAACCCAGATTCGCAATAGAGGGTTTATGAGCGTCGAGTGAGCGGCCTAACAGTTCCAAGTCGCCATAAATCATTGCTATACTTAACAAGGTCCTCGATCGTGGCATAAAGCAACTTTCACTTTCCCGACTACCGTAGACAAAACATTTGGACAAATATTTGAACAATAAAATCCAGATTGTCATCGATCGTTCGTCATCTATAATTGTGATGTTTCGTAAAGTAAAGTCGCATTCCTCTCCTGTAATTAAAAGGTACACTTCCAGAGGATAAATAAGACCTCGCACGGTATATTCAACGTAATTGTCAGAATCAATTGAGATTTTCGAGGGAAATCAATATGTCGTGCTTTGATACGCCTTCTGTGTTAAAGTATTATCTATTTGAAAGGCAAGTGAAATCAGAGTTGACACTTGGTAGAACTCTCGAGGAACGTCTGACGGATAAGAAACACTTGGATACTATCGACCAACAGATAAATGATATTATTTTAATCTTATGATTATCTAATGTATATACACACATATATGCGGATATTTTTCTCAATGATCATACATTTATCCAAAATTATTACATATTTTATTTGGGGGGGGGGGAGAATACAACAAGTGACTCGTAAATACATTTATCCAAAATTATTACACATTCTATTTTGGGGGGGGGAGGGGGGAGTACAATAAGTGACTCGTAAATGATTATTTCCGCTGTACGACGAGAACGGAAAGATGTTTCGCCGTCTTAAATCGCCGTTTCTATTTACGAGCCTCGAAACTTGTGAAACCGGTGAAAGAAATGGGGACGAAAGATTAGATAATTAACGATAAAAAGCTGCAGCGCGACTCCGGTCCATTAATAGCGCATGCTTTATTTCGTTTAAACGCCAAGTAATCGTGACTGACAGCTAAAGTGGAAATTTCACGTACGTGACAGACTCGAATCGATTTTATTTCATTCTTCTTTGTATTTGATCATCGTTGACCGCGCGTAAATAAATAAAATACGTCGGAAATAAAATAAAACACTTCGAAATCCACGATAATTACTCGCGAGAATATCGTTCGAATTTTCCGGAGAATCATTTCCGAATTTGTGTATTTGTAATTGCATTGATTTTGTTGTTGTCTCGTGATGGATGTAATTTGTAGTTCGTAGTTGTTCAGACAGAGTAGAATATATCGGTAGACGTACAAATTAATAAAAATAATATTCGACGACGTTAAAATGTTGAAACAAAATGTTAAAATAACATTTGCCAAGATAATACTCGATAGAGCATCATGACACTGGTTTAAAAAGAATATCGTGCAGCGTATTGATCAATCCCCAAAATGATAACATTTGGCAAGCGTTTTATAAAGACCGCATTCCTTCCGCATTTAATTTTATTTCGCAGACACAAAACAACGTAATCGACCGCGCCTTCATCTTTTCGATACATCTACGCCTTGCCCCTTGAATTTTTTTCTAGATGTCTGATTTACTGGGTTAATGCGAACATCAAAGTAAGTAAAGTCGCAACGCGAGGTCAAACGCTCGAAATTAATTAACAGTTAGTACAAAAAACGCGATGACATTATTTCGCAATGGATTGAAATCTTACGAAAGTCAGTCGTACAAAACTATATGGTCGGATTAATATAAAAATCCACAAGTAAGTCTCTACATATACGAGGAAAGGTAACGATTTCATTGCAAGTTAAACCACACAAGACTGCTTTCCTCTTCGCCGTAATCACGTTTGATTTACATACTAGTTGACATACTAAATCATACATGTATCACACACATACGTTCATTCACATCGGCTATCGCCAATTAAATTCATTCCGTAAAAAACTATAATTGTTAATTCTTCTTGCAGTTGGTCGCGGATCGAGCTTGGAAAAAATGCAATCGTCTACTGCTGCTATACTGTTAGAGGCCCTGTGCCACGAAGCAGTGTGCCGATAACGCAACCCCCGCAATATTCGAGAAATTTTACGTTTAAATTATCGTCCCGATTCGCTCGGTCGTGCCGAAAATCTCATCTACGATCATCGAAAATCGGCGTAATAATTCCAACGAGGCGAGAGGGCACAGAGCGGAAGGCACGAAAGGAACAAAGAAACGAATAAACACATCACTCTGCAAATGGGATGTCGACGTGTGCGTTCCACGCCATCCCTTCTTTACGAAACATCGTCAGAAACATCGCTCGCACGTTGTGCGTGTTACCCAGTGAAGAAGAAAAAAAGAAACGGGGTCGTGTTAGCAGGGGGGCAATTGGAAAAAACGCGTGTACTCACGTGTAATTGGAAAGTGGTGCCTTGAGGTGTTGCGGAAGCCTCTCGAAGTAGTGTCGAAATTCCTCGAATTCGGTGTCGGCCATTCTGCGACAGCCAAGCGAGAGAAACGCACAGACGTTGCGTGGGGTCTGATCCTGACGACGGCGGCCGTGACGGCCTGGACGAGGAGAGCTGCTCGTCGACCCTTGAGAAACTTCGTTCGGGGCTGAAGATGTCGCTGACGTTTGGGGGACGACGTCGGTCGAGCCACCACCGCTTCGACGCCGCTCGCGCGACGCCCTATTGATTCCTGCGTGGTGAGCGTCGCGCACACCCCCGCGTGCATTCGATGATTTCCCGTGGAAACTCGTCACGCCGCCAGGAAATCGAACGAGAGAAGCCAGCCAGCCAGCCAGCCAGCCGGCCGAGCCGAGGCCGAAATCGAGCCTTGGCGATTTAATATTTCAATCGGGCCGAGACCGGATCGCATCGCATCGCCCGCCACCTTGATGGCGATGGCGCAGAACCGAAAATATCGACACACCGCGCGCACACACACGCGTGATCGGCATCCAGCGGCCAGTTTTTCAATACGAAAAGACAGGAGAAAACTGCTTGTTCCTGGAGTTCCTTTGACAAAGGAGGAGCGAATGAATCGCGCGGTTTGCTCTCGCGTTAACGAGAAACATAAATCGTAGGAGGAACGCGTTGCAGAATTACCGGGTCATCGAGAGTCGTTTTATCGAAGATGTAGGAAGATGATAGGAGAAGCTCCGGCTCTTCGTGCAGATCGGTCCCTCTTTCTTCTTTTTTCCTTTTTCTCGCGGCTCGGACAGTCCGAGCAGTAAAGGGCCAATGAATTGAAGTATTATCATGTCAGGAGTTATTTCTGACTGAAAAGTCAAAGAGCAAACCGTCAGAGAAATGAGACGATGCATTAACGTCGTTTCTTAACTTGGCGGATTCCTTGTTTGTAAAGTTCAGTCCATTTAGAAATCAAGAAGGCCGTTGTCTAGAAATAACCGATCCTTCGACGAGCAAAGTGGTGGCACAGATTAAAAGCGTCAATTTTATAGCAAACTCTCTCTCTCTCTCTCTCTCTCTCTCTCTCTCTACGTGACCTACATGTTCGAATACTTTTATTCCCCAGTACAATACAAATCGTTGTATTTGTGTCGGAAGTATAGTTCAGGATACATAGTATAGACTTAACGAGAATGAACTGTAATTGGGAAAGATAGCTGATACGAACGAGTCAGCAGGAGTAATTAACGAATGGTTAATCGAATTAAAGAAGTTGCGAGCGCTTGAAGCTTAGGAAGGTTACAGCTTCACACACACACACACACACACACACACAATTCATCCCGCGACCTTGCGTTTCTTCACGATTTGCTGAATCGAAATCCTCAACGATTTCGTCGATTTTCGTTATCTAATTATGCAAAGCACGATCCGACTTACAAAGCACCATGACGACTTACATTGGGTCCGCGCCAAAATTAAATTGGCTGGGTAAATCTGCCTACAGAGTAACAGCGTCGTTTTCAGTCTATTTGACTATAAAGCAGTTCCCTTTTTCCCCTTCATCGAACCTTTGATTTTTATTAGTCTCATTGTCTCAACCAACTTCTTTCCTCGAATCACCGCGTGCTGAGAGCACGCTCCAAGAGGATCCTTCCTGTCTGCAAATAGCCAACACTCACCGTTCTCTTCTTACTTAGCTCTCTATCTTTCACTAATCGATGAAATCGTTCGAAGTGGTTCCCCGATCCCGTATCAGGACATCGGAAAGAAGAATCACGAGGAAAGTAGAGAGTTTCGAACATTCGAGAGCGACTGGTAAGTTTTTTCACAAATTTGGCTTCGATTTCTAATGTTTTTTCTAAATTTTTGTTCAATCCATTCAATTTCAGATGTTGAGGAAATATCTGGTGGAGGAGGAGGAGGAGAAGGCAGGAAAAAGAAATTGAATTCGACAAATTCGAAACTACATCGTACAATCTTTTCGCGATTCAGTGTCTGATCTAAGAAAGTGGTCCAGGGTTAAAGAGACGGTTTTGATGATTTACCCTCCGTAAGCAAACTAGGTCGTTGACAACCCAAGCGAAACTTCATCCTTGAATTTCTTTCGAGAAGAATTTTCACTTTTTCATTGGAAAGGAAAGCCATCGAACGTTTGATTTAACGAGCGATTATAATTACGTGATTAGAATGTAATATAGTTTCTGATATATATTTCACAAGTTTTTTCTCAGGCTCTACAAGAGACTAGAGTAGTAAAAAGATTAGGCTTGAATGTAAACGACCCAGTTCGCAGAACTCGATCATTCTGAAGGTTAAATTTCAGGGTTAAATTTGTATTGCACGAATAAAACGAATGAAATTCGAATTTTCAAACAAATAAACATCGAATAAATGTACACTTTCAATATTCCAAGACAAATTATGAAAAACTCACTCATTGTTTCATAAGAGATCAAACTCTATTTTTGATTAAGGTTTAGAAAAAAACTGTCTGTACTTTGAGTTATATGTATACACGCAGATATACATGTATACATGATTACTCGTTAACCTTTTCAAGAAAGCATATTTATAGATCCTGATAGTAAAAAATAAAAAGAAAGGGCTATCGGTCAATTTGATTCGTGTGATTAAAAGACAAACTTGCAAGTTGTTGTAATTGTATCATGGAAAGATCTTTGAAAGGGATTTCGTTCCCTAGACAAAATTCCAAATTCGTATTTCGTCACTGAACGTTATCTTGGCTTTAAAGTTATTGGTAATACAATAGAAGCAAATTACGAATGTTGAACTTCGGTTTCAAAGGACCAGAGCGAGATAAGAGGCATCGCGATATTATAGAATCTCTGTGAATGGAATGAAGTGAATTTCGCAATGCGGGTGAAAAATAGATGAAACACGATAGTCAGTTACAGTCAAACTGATTTTTCATAGATTCACACCGATGCACGATAAGAACGAAAGATAAAATTTTTATCGAGTACGGACAAAGGAAAGAAAGACGTACTTTAGCATAAAACAGAAAGAAGTATTTCTGCTGGTATTATAATGTAACAATGTTTTTCTTTTTTCTAGTTACACTATTCCAATCTGTTACGCTGCTATAATTAGCGTTAAACATAAAGAAAAAGGCAAGTATTTCTACACTAACGTTAGAACGTCAATTGTTTTTAATATCGCAAATACGTATGTACTGCTATTCTGAAAAAAAAAAAATTTCTTAACAGTCTACTAGTAATAATTAGTAAAAAGAATTAATTAAAAGAATGACTCGCTTATAATATATATATATAAAACGGCACAAAAAGGTACCAAGAATTTGTTGATATTTATAGTCAAATAACTTCCGCATAAAACGTTCTTACGAAACTCCACTTACTTTTAACTTTCTCGTATTAATAGAGCAACACGCAATCTCAATATCTTGCAGACTAGACAATGGAAACGTATCGAAAATCGATTGTCTCGGTTAGCAAAATATTATATAGCGCGTCCTTTATCTGTTAATTAATCCTCGCTGTTTAACAATAATCCCTGCGAAAGAAACGCATTCGAAACGATATTTCCAGCAACGATTTACCGGCTGGTAGACGCGACGATAAAGATTCTCCCCGCCGATCGAATACTCTCAATTCTCTTAATGCCGTAGAAACGCTCGGTATAATTCAGCAAGGGTGATAACTGATAGTGGTAAGTGATGGACATTGGTAATGTGCTGCATCTGCTTTGCCACAAGGCGAAGAAGCGTTCGCGAAGAACGTTCAAGCTTTTATTAAACGCCCCACCCCCCCGCCCCTCTTTGTTCTGCAGAGAAGATATACAAAAGCGAGAACAATTGCCTGCTTCGAAAAAGAAACGAAAGGAGACAAAGGAAAAAAAATTTAATTTTCCGAAGAAGATTACACTTCACCGGGGATGTTTCACCATTTTGATATATATAGTTCACATTGTGTGATATTGCTTCACTAGTATTGAATTTAGTAATCTGTACAATATATTGCGCAATCTTTCTCAAAATCGGATATATCGTAAGTATTGGAACACTGAATGTTTTCTTTCTTTTTTTTTTTTTTTTATATCATAAATCTGTTATTCCACTTGCATTGATAATTCATAATTTCAGTCATGTCTCCTTTGTACATATTACACGTATTTATCATGGGTATCATTTGTTAATATATCATTATTGCAGTATATCATATTATATTATTATGAAATACTAATGTTCAAGCGTAACGATATATTATTATTGTAATAAAATTTGTTCGAATTTTTGCTACTATGTAATAAGCAGATAAAAGCTTAATACTTATCGCCGATATTTTACATTCCCGCGAAGAAAGGAAATACCTTGGGAAAAGGATCGTTAAAAGAGAACGACGTTTGACGATGCGATTGTTACGAGAACGGCGAAAGTCGAGGAGAATATACCACGAGTTACCAAACGAACGCAGAAAAGCATGGAATCGGTAAATCGATGGTGGGACTCGTGCCATTTCCATGGCAGACTAATTTCACTTGGCCCAGAAACCCGAAGAAGAAGGGGGCGCGTTGTCGCTTGCTGCGAATCGAAGAGGAGAGATCTTTCCGAAAAAAAAAAGAAAAAAAAAGAGACAAAAAGAAAGAAAAAAGGAAGAGGAAAGGAATAACACATCCCCCCTCCCCCTCCCCGTCGCAAGAAGACCTTGCAATCTGTTTCTCGTCGTTCATCGTCGCCAGTTTCTTGCACCACCCACGTTTCGTGAACTCCAGTGACGTCACACAAGGAATACATTCTATTATAGAACCGGTACAGTTGCCGTTAAATGGGGTGAGCCAACACTCCTCTTCAACCCCATGGAAAGTCTTATCCGACCAATGAGGAAACTTCGTACTACTGTGCGTCGACCAATCGCGAACAGATCGTCATTGAGAAGGACGCGTACTCGGAGGGGACCGAGGTCTTAAGAAGAGCGGAAGACAATGGTACCGGGACACTGTTGCTCGCGGTCCTTCAACGGACGATTCATTGCTAATTCCGTGGAGAAGCTGAGTTTCTGGGGTGTTGTCGAAGTTTGAAACTTATAACATCATCGGATCGGTGAATACGAAACGTTGTCGTTTCTTCGAAACGTTGTTTCGAATCTTTCGCTTGTTGCAGTTTGTCAATCAAAAAGGAGAAATCTCGTATAAGAGTACAGATAAAGCCGAGTGTTCGTCCGTAAGTCATCAAGACACTTGATGAAATTAATTGTGTGATTACGATTCAGAGGGCAGAGACGATCTGAGACCATTCGCGGCCGCAACGTTCGCACAGTAATCTTAACTTCTCGTTGTTTTTGTTTTTGTTCTAAATCCTTTAAACAATCTGTACTACTAGATTCTTGAAGAGCGTGTTTTGGAACATTAGCCCGCATAAACGTGAAGTTTCGTCCTGCTAATCGGTTTGCACAGAATACGCGATTGCAGAATCATATTGTTCAACTGTTGTTCTTCTTTTTTTTTTTTTTTTTTTCTTTTTCTTGAAACTTCTTCAGTTTTCGCTAGGTGATTTCTCATGTCGCAATACAGTCAGAGATATGCGATTTCTGGCTACGAATGAGAAATCAAGAATTTCGAAGTTAATAAACTTGAAACTTGTTAGCGATAGTTAGTCCGAAGAGTCTAAATTATCAATGTTTATGTTTAAGAAACATTTCATATGCACCAATCTAGTAGAAATATTTATAATCGTCTATCGTTCGCTTCTTAATCTTGCCTCCTAATAAGCTAATATCGCTGTCAATACTTTCGTATAATCTGCTATAAATATCTGCAAAAGCGTTTTATTACCTTAGAAATGTTTCTCATCGTGTTCAATACGTAATTATACTCTTTTCAACACGTTTTTATATAAATGTGAACAATATTAGTTTACCAGGAGGTGACAAACCGGCAAGACAAACATTACTTAAGTATACAGTAGCGTGCTAAAGTTGATTTTTCTCGAATGAACGAAAGCGTCGAAACGAGAAAAGTTTTATTCTTTTAATTTTATCCTCTCGTAGAAGAAGAACCTCGTGCCCGATCGTGCCATCATCAGTTACGAATCGCCCTGTGTTTCATCGAAACATACGCAAGATATTCGATTGAAAAATTATTGAAGTCCTTTTAGTTTCAAACGACGATCATTATGAGTGGTTCCGGAAAAGGCCTGCTTGGGGTGTGGCTGTACAGAAGAGGTGAACACTGGGCCATTAAAGAAGGAAGCCCCATACACAAGCCGAGCGATGTGCGTTGCTTTTGGAATTTTTGTTGCAAAATATCTTCTTCTTCTTCTTCTTTTTTTCTCCAACAACCCGTTCTTCTTTCCTTTTCGTCAAGTTCTTTCATGCTTCGACTGTTTCAAGCTGGCGCGAATCCTTTTCATCGGCTTCTTTTTGATGTATATACGTGTATAAATGTATTTCGTAAGATCGTTATTGATTGAAAGTAGCAGGGAGAAGAAATTGAAGTGAATTGAACTAGGAAACAATATAGTATTGAGCGTGTTGTAAAAGCCTGACGTGATCGCATGAATATGTTCTGTCGTTCGTTCAGATCCCCATGGTCGAGCGCAAATCGAACAACGATAATAAAAACTCCGTCGTCTTCTCTTTGAAAAACCAAGTCGGTGGCTTGGCACGGGCACTGCAAGTTTTTCAGGTACGATGTTTGACAATATAAAATGTAGTCATCAGGAAGAAGATATCATTTCAAACATTCAAATAATAAACTATCCAAAGCATAATTTGAATAGTTGTTTTTCATAAAAGTGTGACAGAAGCACGTATTTTTTTTTCTTTCTTTTTTTTTGGAAAAAAATCAATATTTGATCATTTGCTGACGATAGAATTATTATGAACGTTGAAAGTACTATTAATATCTTTAATAAAAGTGTCGTCCAGCCTACTAAAAACGTGCGTAGAAATGTTTTTTTTTTCTTTCGTTTTTGATTAATATTTCACAAAGGATCTGGGTGTGAATGTTATTCACATCGAGTCACGGAAGTCGTTGCGTCGCGGTTCGGAATTCGAAATCCTCGTCGACGTCGAATGCGATTCGAAAAGAATGGAACAATTGACAAGGATGCTGAGCCGAGAAGTGGCTGCTATTAATTTGGCACAGTACGAGCAAACAGGAAATATCCCTCACGCTCCATCACTTTCCGCAGCTCCAAGTTTCGGTAAGCTCTTCTCTTTTCATTGCCAAAATGTTCCTTCTTCGGTTAAACGATCGTCTGAAATTGTTCGAACTTTTTCCATTGATCTATCTATAATCTCCAACTATTATTCACTGCAAGTTGAAATTTTTAAAGCGGTGAATTTTTAAGACGATTTCGTTAAGCACCATCCAATAGATTCTAATAAACATCCTATAAAAATCATTCTCGAAGTAGAAACTTTTACTCACGTTGGAAATTTATAGATTTCAGTGAAGTAGATATGCCCTGGTTTCCACGAAAAATATCGGATCTAGATCAGGCTCAAAACGTGCTTATGTACGGATCCGAATTGGATGCAGATCATCCGGTATGATTCATTTTCGTTCTCTCTCTTTTCAAATATTACTTTCTTTTGTTGGAATCCCAAATGTGTTCAACATTATGTAATAAGTTTCATTCATCGCTTTTAGGGCTTCAAAGACCCGGTGTATCGCAAACGTCGTGTACAATTCGCGGATATTGCGAACAGTTACAGATAGTACGTTGCAAGTCGATGATTTGTTATAAAAAAAAAAAAATATTATTAACATTTACTAAGCTTTCACGACATCGAGAAAATTATTACTGACGCCAATTCTCTTTCAGTGGCCAACCAATCCCTCGTGTGCAGTATACATCGGAAGAAATCAGAACATGGTTCGTAAGTTTATCTGACTTCGCGTTTCGCGTTTCTGGAAATATGTCTTTAAAATTAAAATTGAAATATGTCTTGAAATTATACATCTCGATGAGTGATAAATAAGTTCCGTTCGTACGAGATTCGTGATGAAACTTTCGCTCGTTACGAGGAATCTTCGTACGTGCTTCGATAAACGCGAAGGCAATCTATAACGAAGAAAAAACGATATTTTCTTTCTTTCGATATCCTCCTTCAAGATTTTCCTTCAATTACGGAACCTATCCTACCCTAGTTCTGCCAATATAACAGGAAGAAGTTCCGCCTTAGCGACGTATGAACCAGTGAAGATTGGCTCGCGTTGAATGCGCTCCTTAATTGTCCTTATTTAGTTTATCCCCACGATCTTCGAGTGACTTCTCTAATACGATTTCCTCTGGATGTATATCCAGAGAAGCGCGCGATAAATAATCCCGACTGATTGAAACACTTCTAAACCACTTTGACACACTGGTGGTTTGTGCGGCAATATTTGTGAATAGATCTTTCACAATTTTGTATCGTCTAGAAATTCTTTATCGACGAGTAAACATTCGATTTCCTTAGGGGCACAGTTTTTCGCGAGTTGCATCAACTTTATCAGAAACACGCTTGCAACGAGTATTTGGAAAATTGGCCGAAGCTGGTCAAGTATTGCGGCTATAGGTAATGATTTCTCTTGCGAGTGAAATTAAGTCGCAGTAAGTAATATGAACACGACACAATTTCGATAAATGTTTATTATTTGATTTGAACAGAGAGGATAACATACCGCAATTGCAAGACGTCAATGTTTTCTTAAAGCGTAAGTGTACGATCAACGACGATAAAGAAAAGAAAAAAGAAAAAGAAAAATTAGTACGAAAAAAAAAAAAAATGAAAAATAAAGAAATACAATTTGTATTATGGGATATTGTTAGGAACAACTGGATTTCAACTTCGACCCGTGGCAGGTTACCTTTCACCAAGAGATTTTTTGGCCGGCCTTGCTTTTCGCGTATTCCACTGTACGCAATACGTTCGACACTCGTCCGATCCCTTTTACACACCTGAACCGTGAGTAATTGAAAAAAAAAAAACGCAACAATGCAATTATCTATCGGATGATAGAAATAGTCACACTATATATTACAACGGCAAAAGTGAAAATAAGTGAAACACACAAGCACGTGATGTTTCTAATTCTTTTTTATTTTCTTTTTTAATTTTCTTTTTTTTTTTTTCTCTTTCTCGTTTCTCTTAACTCTTTCGAATTATTTGTAGAGACTGCTGTCACGAATTGTTGGGACACATGCCGCTTCTAGCGAATCCAAGTTTCGCCCAATTCTCGCAGGAACTTGGACTTGCTTCGCTCGGAGCTTCGGACGAAGACATCAATAAATTGGCAACTGTAAGTGTTTCCGGGCTGTTCCTCGGTACTCGTCAAATATTTAGACAAACTTATTTCACGCGAGCGTGAGGAACTCTGTACTAGAGTGATTAATATATCTACGAATAAGAATGAAATTCATTGAAACAAAGAGTTTATATTTATACATATTTCAAAGCGATCGATATAAAAGATCATCAGCTGTACTACATTCTTTTCTATTTTGTGTGTTTTATCGTCAGCTCTATTTCTTCACTGTGGAATTTGGATTATGCAAGCAAGACGGCATACTTCGTGTCTACGGCGCTGGTTTATTGTCTTCCGTCGCTGAGCTCAAACATGCAGTTTCCGTGCCCGAGAAAACGTTCCGATTTGACCCGGAGGTGACCTGCAAACAGGAATGCATCATCACCGCGTTTCAAAATGCGTACTATTACACTGATAGCTTTGAAGAGGCGAAAGAAAAAATGCGGTAATTCCGTGAGCGATTTTATCTTCTCCTTACGAGAAAACTCGAATGCATTACAAGTGTTTAAAATTTCAAAAATACGACGAGAAAAGGGGGAGGGATTTGAACGGATGTATGAATTTATGTTTTCAGAGCTTTCGCGAATCAAATACAGCGTCCATTTGGATTACGCTATAATCCCTATACACAATCGGTGGAAGTTCTCACGGATGCTCAAAAAATCACGGCGGTGGTCAGTGAACTTAGGGGTGACCTGTGTATCGTGTCGAATGCCCTGAGGAAGATACACGAACAAGACGATACAGTGGACGTTGAAAGGATAACCAATCTTTTAACGCAAGGTATCGAATTGCCTCAAGATACCTCGTCCTCCGACAGCGATATCGATAAAAGTCCCAACGTCGAGGCGCCTGAGAGTTCAGTAAAAAATCAGAATGAAAACTATTCTTGCGACGACACTACGGTCACCGCGCAAGATTAAATAGAACTCGTTTTATAGACAATTAAGATTACATGTTTATCGTACACTGTTTTTAATTTATGAACATTGTTTCTGCGAACGTAGTCTCTGCAAATAGAATTATATGTAGATACATGACGATGACACGAGTTCAAAGTTATATAACAATATACGACGTGTGGATAAATAGTTGTTTACGCTTGTAGAAAGTTACATTTAAATTATTTAGGAAATTATCAAAGTTGCACTGCGCAGGAAGAAAATAAATAAAAAAACTTGCACGAAGCATAATAATCAAAAGTAAACTCTAATAATCTGTTAATCTTTCATCATAAAATGGCGGACGATGCATCCAACATGTAAGACAGATTGTTCAGAAAAATCTGTCTATGTTCTCTTGGAAGATAATTTTTCTTTTTCCTTTAGCTTACTTTAAAGATAATATATATATCGAATTACTTGCAATAAATACATATGAACAATCAAAATTCAAAAACTCACGTTTAATATTCGATTTTCTTTATTTGTCAAACATTGAAATGTCATGGGTATTTTTTCCAAATTATTCCATTAATTTCGTATATCGTTCGTACATCGTTTAATTATACCATTGACTAAAAATAGAATAGACCAGAACGTGAAATGGAATTTCCTGTCTCAGAATCTGAAATACCGACCAGGAAGAAAAATCACTGGTATTTTAGCGCACTCTATGATTAAACATCAGTGAGTTGGAGAACTAGTGAATGCGCAATATAATTTTTGAGACCCATTAGAATTGTTGTCAAATTTTCAATACTAAAATGTAAAGATTGCTCGTGCGTTATGCCAAGTAAAATGATACAAGCAAAATGTTTAATTATATCTCCAGATTCCAAAACATGAGATTAGTATCTAAAATTATTCTATTTTTTATTATGTATTTATGCGTATGTCAGAAAGAACTCGATTCATGTTTTACGAATTCATCGACTGATTTTACGTTGGAAATGATAAAATCGATACTTACAACACGATTTCTTATTTATTGAAATTTAGGGATAAAAATATATTTATGATGGACCTGATGTTTAATCAAAAAAGGAAACATAGAATAGGTCTACCGCATTTTATCAAATCATATGTTTTGAAACATCCATCAAAAGTCTACGATCTTCTACAATATTTAAAAATGCACTATACGTTATACGTCATCATAAAAAAATTCAATCCATAATTTTAGAAATCCAACGATCTCCCTAACAACTCGACAAATCGTTTAATTACGTAAAAACTAAATCATGATCGCAGCCGATTAGTTTTCATGTAATTAATCATATCATATTCGTATAATTAATCATAATTACTCGTATAATTTGTTAAATAATTCATAATTTTATCGCAGCAATGCGAAGATTAGTAATTGTATCACAAATAATAATGATTGCCCTGGTCTCAACACGTTGAGGTTGCTATCAAAAACCATCCTTCTCCCATCCACCCTTCTTTCACTTTAAAACAAATTTATTCAATAAAAAGAAAAAAAGAAACTCCTTTTGATATGCAAAATGTTCACAATTTCTTACCATTGTGCAAACGAACAGCAGAAAACCGATGAAAAGTAAACCAAAGCACGTATTACATTAAAATACAAATCAAAGTTCAAATTGAAAATAATTATAACTAAGTTGTAACTGGTTTAAAATACTTTACATATTTAAAGAGGAAATAAAAATTCTTTCAAAAAGCAAACATTCTATAGAACTAAAGCTAAACGCACGCAAAGTTAGGATGCACGCATCCCGCGATATCCCTGCGAAATATTCCTCATCATCCCTTATGATGTCCCTCGCCGCGGTCTAATAGTTTATTTATCAAATAATTCTTCCTACAAGCCAGTTTAGATTGTGAAGTAAAGAAAGGATAGAAACTTGCCCAATCTAAACTGAACTGCAGGTTGCGTAGTTCTTAGCTTCATGTCGTTTTACAAACATTAAAGTTTGGAAAAAAGATATCAATTACCAGGTCTCACACCACGAAGAGGTGACACGCGAGACCCGCCCCAGGCCCTAATCCCATCCACCCTCCATTACATGAAAGCAACACGGCATTCAACTTAACGAACGCTGAGTTTTTATTCTCTAGTTGGCCCAGACGCAAACTTACCAAAGTCTAAATCTTAAAACTTTAAAACGCAAGTGTGAGCTTGAACTATGGAACTCTGTCCCCCAAACAACGATCAACAATAAATAAACACTTACAAGGATTAGCTTGCAGCGTACAATCGACTCGGCAGAACAAGAAATTTTGAATGAGAGTGCGTATCGAAAAATGCGATAGTGAATCAAACGCGAGAACATACTTTGTTACGTTGGGAAATATCGAATCCAAGTTAGGCAAGTACATCATTAGTATGGGGTACATAATTGCGACATATCGTATGATTTGCATTTGTGTATTGTATGATTGTATGCACCGTGTGTATTATATGATTGTGTGAGAAATGAGCTTATTGTTGTTTGAAAGACAGAGTTCCATTGTTCAAGCTCACTCTTGCATTTTAGAGTTTAACCATTAGATTTGAATCCAACTGTGGAACATCGTGTCTCCTTTTTATGTAATCATGGGCTAAGTAGAATAAGAACTCGGTATTTTTTAAGAATATCGAGACTCGCGTGCAATAGAAGGTGGATGGAATTAGGGTTCAGAGGGAGGTCTCGCGCGTAGTCACTTCATCGTGGCGAGACCTGGTTAATTGATATCGTTAACAATAACGTTTTATAATATACAATAAGCCTATAGTCCAGTTTATATTGTGCAAAGCTGCTAAACTGGTTCATAGATTACGTAGCTTGATATCGTTTAATATTTGGAAAACAATATCAATTGCCGGGTCTCGCCGCAAGGATATGACGCCCTAATTCCATCCACCCTGCATTATAGTACAAAATCCTCGATATTCAAAAATTTGTGTAGAAAAAAATTATGTAGTCAAAATCAAATTAAACAGTGATCGCCGCTTCTGAATTCAAAGAACAAAAGATATATATTATGTGACTGTCTTCTCCATTATTGCATATAAAATAATTTAATTGTTATGAATGAATTATTCAAACTATGAAATAATGCGTATAGATATAAAGGAATTTAATTACTAATTCAATTGTAAGTAAATAGTTAAAATTATTTAATAACATACAGAAATATTATAGGATTGCATTATTTTATAGTTTGAATAAAATTCATTTAAAACAATTAAATTATTTTATATACAACAATGGAGAAGATAGTTATATATATTTTTTTGTTCTTTGAATTCAGAAGCGGCGATCATTTATTTCTATAACATTTCTAAGTATCGTTTAATTATAATTTTCACAATCTTCCTATTACGATTAAACGATTAAATTAATCATTCAATAATTTGCATTATTTGTCTTAAATACATTACTGAAGTCGATTGTTATAAATTGTTAGTTAAATGTTAGTAGCGTTGCAGACTCTGCCTAAATCAATATGGTAGAACGTGACACGAAAATGGTAGGGGGTCAGGTGACTCCCAAAACATGGGAAACGAAAAAGCATTGAATGTCCGGTCTATCCTAGTTTGTCAATGATTATACATATCTATAATAAAATATCGTACTTTAAGAACTGTTTCCATGTGTAAGATAACTGTAGTACGTTCTAGGTAGAATCGTACTTCGGCACACCTGTTTCATTCATTGGATTCATATTTAGTTGCATTGTCTACGAAAATCGAAAGTATAAGAAGGTTATCGAAAAGCTAATTTTGTTAATAAGATATGAGAAGGGAAATGTACTCGAAAAGTGTGAAGTGCAATAAAAACAAATAATTTGGCAGTACTGTTTAGTAAATGTTGAATAAAGAAAGACGGATCTATCATGTGAATGAAACAATGCTAATTATACAAAATGACTAATGGAATAAATATTTCTTGAAAGAAATAATGTTGTACTTTCTACTACCTTCCGGGAAGGTAGTATATGAATTTAAAACATTGAAATAAATGTACTATTTCTTAACAATTGTATTTTAAACACGGCATATATAAATATGGCACAAGTACAAACTTCGGGCACAGATGGACTGCCAAAGCATTTTGTTACCGCTATGCGTACACTTTTTGATATTATGGATGACCAAAATACAGGCTTTGTGAAATTTTCTGATATTGAAGGCAGATGGCAAGACGATGGAACGCAAGGTCTTCCAAAAGGTGTTTTAGACAGCCTTAAAAATGTCACTCCACCCAATGGCTTATTGTCTTTTGAAAGGTTTTGTACAGGACTCAAGATATGTTTACTACAAATTCAAACGGATAATGATACAAAGAAACACGATGGTCAACCGAATAGACCACCGTCTGCTCCAATACTTATACCTGACAATCAAAATAAAACAACATGGACATCACCGAATACAGCAACTATTAGGCCAAATAATGCTATATCTCAGCAGCGTACTTTGAGCATGCCACAATTATTACCAGGTCGAAAGGATGTAAATCATACACATTTAGAATTAATGGATGGTACACCTAGAAGTGGGCCTGAGTTGAAACTAAATAAGGCGTATGGACCTCCAAAACCTCCACGAATGGGTGTTGCATTAGAAACTAGGACTGTTAATTCAGATAGAAATTTCGACAAATCTGAAATTCGTACTGTATTGCAAAATTGGCAGATGGGTTTATTAATGAATGATGATAAAGCTATAGAAAAAAGACAATTGCCAGTAATGAATTACAGATCTGATACTAGAACGTTATTAAGACAAGCTAGAATATTAGGAGACGGTAAAGCAGTTGAATTACAAAATAGTAATCAAGTTGGCTTACAGCCAAAAAAAGTATTAAGCAGGCGTAGAGAACCTAGGCGTCACACGTTGCAGAATGGTATTGATTATAATATGGTAAAGATATTCTTTTCTAGGATTCCCAACTAACGATTGGTGATTGGTTTTGGGTATGCATGAAATTTAGTAATCATTAACATGTAGATAATAATACAGTTTACATTAAATACTCAGCTTGGTATTATAATAAATGTATATTACACTCTGATAGAATGCATAGTTGGGAAGCCTGTTCCTTAATTTTTAACAGTAATACTCATTTGGTAATTCTTCTTTTTAGATGAAAAGAATGAAACAAATTGAACAGGAGAAAGACGTATTACTTCAAGGTCTGGCTGCAGTCGATAAAGCCAGAGAATGGTATTTGAAGCAAATCTCTTCTACTCAGGAAAAAATCAAACATCTTGGACGTATGGGATCTCACGTGGTATGAAATATTTTTTCCAACTTTATAAAATTATCTGAAATATGTACCAACATATGTATCCTTATTTAGGAGCAATGGACAGAAGCACAACAAGAACGTTTAGAATTACAACGTGCTCGAGTTTTAGAAGTTAACAGACATTTAGCTGCATTAATAAGTAGTTGGGAACGTGGTGGACTTCCCCTTCACATGAATCTTGCTTTCCTTAGTACTCCTACATCCACTCAACTTCAACAAGATATTTTGTCTAGGTTAAAACAACAAAATCATAGATTAACAGAGGTAAATTAAATAAATAAATAAATATATATATATATATATGCATATAATTAATGATATAAGTTAATTCATTTATATTAATTAAACATCAGGAAGTCAGTAAAAAAAGCCAGCGGATAGCAATACTTGAACAAGAAAAGGACAACTTGATTCGAGAATTGTATAATAGACAAAGTGGTATGGTTCAATCTAGAAGAGCAACAATGATACATGAACAACATGATCAAACATTCATGTAAGGTACTAACAGTTGTTACTTTAATACTTTGATATATAACATAAAATTATATTTTACATAAATATTGCTGTTTTAGAATATAAATAATCAAGGTTTGTCTTTAATGACATAATGAAAATCTTGGACTTACATATATTAAGAAAACTAATTGAAATCATTATTATATTTAAACTTTAATTATATGCGTTGAAATATTTTAAATATTTGTGTGAAACATAAAATATTTTTGTAAAATATTTACAATACTAATATTTAAATGTACTTATACATTATAAATGACGTCTTAAAATTTTTATAATCCGTCGAAGAATCGAACGACAGATTATGTTCTTTTCTAATAAATTATTATTGTAATTAATAAACTGCCTTGACTTAATTTTATATTACGATATTGTAATCTCGGCGTAATTATAAAATTGAATAAGTTCCTATTACATTTTTGAGACTAATTATCCTAAATATTTCACAAACAAATATTGCAAAAATTAAAGAAACAAAATGTGCACATTTCACAGTGTAAGCGACACTTACTTCCGGAATTATGACTGTGCGTGTCAAATGTTATCGAACTTTAAAATGCGATAATATATTTCCCCAATCACCCAACATTACTATTCAGAAATGAAGTAAGAAACCACATTTTACATAATATCCTTGCAGTGTAAGAAAAACGAGACGAATATTATTAATTGAAAAAGTTAATTTCCATTTACATTTTACTTTAAATATAAAAGAAATTTCGATTACTCGTGATAAAAGTAGAGGCAGAAACTAATAAATTTTTCTGCCGGCCACGTGGTCTATTTGAAAACACCAGATGGATTGGTATCATATGGTGGATGGGATCGTATGACAGATTGGAGCTAATCCCAAGGAATATAATGTTTCGTAAGTTTCGAGCTATCCTAGCCCGAGAAAACCATCGCAAGATTCTGTCATTGTTCTGAAATAATATAGACATTCGTAAATAAACAATGTTAATAGTAAAATTTTCATAAAATTACTAAATTTAAAATTAACCGAACGCAAGCATGATCGATATAAAAAAAATTCATGTTTCACACAGTATACATGTACAAGTTTATTAGAAATACATTATTGTGTAGTCAACAGTTGATTTTACATCCCACGCATGGTGGTCTTTAGTCTAGCATAGCCTGGTGGGTGTACTAGCTAAGCGCGTTGGGCCGCATTTTGTTAATAGTCGTAAAGAGGCTGTTGCCTTCAGCTGTCTGATGTAGGCTGTTCAGTTCGATTGACGCGTTCAACGAGTATAGATGCTAACCGACATAAGGAACGTTGCACCGGAGCACGAATTTTATCCTCGCGATAGTGAATGTGTAAAGAGCCCCCTTTTCACCAGCGACCTTTAACCCCACCGAGTTCAAGTAATAGCCTAGCTGCAGGCGCTGGTCGTCGATCTCTGTCTTCTGACATCGACAATTATCTGGATTATCGTTATCGGAACAGCTCTCCCCCCGGGTTTTCTGTGAGCTTCAGGTCCACCATGCTACCAAGACTGGTACTACCAATAATTCTGCTACTCGTTATTATAGGTATGAACACGTTACTTGCGTTTCATACGTTCCCCTAATGTAACACAACATAGAATACAATATATAAAATACTTTGTGAAGCGAAATGATATATACGATTGTAATAATTGATCTTTCTTCTTTAAATCACTAGAAGTTTTACAGTGACGATACGTACCGTATGAATTGCGAAAATATTGATCTCTCGATCTTCACGTTTACTCTCGTTATATTTTGATCAAACGCGTTTTTTGCAACTTTTTTGCGTGCATGTCCTCGTCGTTAATTGCACAGAGATGCTGCTGAACAATGCAAATTAGATAATATTGAAATTTAGAAAACGGCGAAGATTATTTATTTGAAGATCGTGGAAAAATCATTTCATAATATACTATTTATAATGCTAACGTGTTAAACGGCGCTGACTTAAACGGTAGTAATTCGCTTAAAATAAAACAAATGCAACTGTTCCATTAAAAGAAATCTCGGTTCATTCACCGAGTAGACAGATAATGTATCGCGATAATGAAGCGTACTTTCAATGATGCACATTCCGCGCCTGCTCTTGAATATACCTTGCGAAATATATGCATTTAGAAATAAAAGCCATTGTTTTCTGCACAAATAAAAAGGAAATACATTGAACAACAGTTCATTTAGAGAAGAAAATAATAGCAATTTTAAGTTTCATACCCGAAAAATCAATTAATAACCGCGGAGGCATGCTTTATCTCGTCGAATGTTTATCAATTTAGGTAAGTGGGAAGTGCAGTGGACACATCCGGTACAAATACCCTCTGACAGCATATTTTTTCATAACATTATCTTTTCAGAATAAATAAACCGCTACAGACATATTATATTTCGCTAGAAAAAGAGAATATTATGGAAAACGTATGACTTACAACATTTATTGCTTGAATATTTGCCAATATTTTTTTGGCGATGTAAAATTAATCTTATCACCAATAAATTTTCTCCTATGTATATCAAAATATATGTAAATCCATTTAATTTTTGTAAAATTTTAATCTATTAAGAGTTACATAATATTGGCTTCATGTAGCTCTTATTTATCCTTTACTGATTGAAATGGTGTTCTTTTACACTACTATCATTTAATCCGATGAACGATTTATGTTTTGCTTTTAAAATCAAACATAAATATAATGTTTCATATGCTGCCTTCTTGAGTGAAAAAAAGTTGAATTAAAAAAATTGATCATTTTGTAATTTCATCGTAATTTAAACGATATACTGACATCTCTGAAAATAATACAATAAATTACAAATTTATAAATAAAAAATTTAAATTATCGTATTGCTATATCATATTGTTACATATATTTATTGAATATTTTAATTTGATTTGCAATAATAGGTACGTTATCAAAAGCTTGTGATTTGGATCAAATGCAATATGGATGTCGTATCTATAATGCTCAATGCAGATGCGGTTACGGTTGTTCCTCCGAATATAGATATAGTACTAACGATGATTGCAAAGAAGCGTTAAGAGGTAACAACTTACCTGCTAATTTCACAAAATTGTATTAAATATCACTATGAAATTTGTTCACGAATACTCAAACGAATATAAATATTCAATATTAATACCGAGAGAATTAAATGGCTGCTCTTTTATTATTACGTGATTATCGTTTCAGGTAGGCGTAGTGATATATGTTATAGATCGAAACCTTGTTTAAATGGGGGATCATGCTTGCAAATATCATCAGATCCTGGATTTAAATGTCGCTGCGAAGGAACTGGTTATTACGGGCCACACTGTGATAAACGTTAGTAATCATCACCGATAAATAATAATTACGATCATAAATTTTCCGGACATTTGACCAATTAATTGGTAACTGTTCAACTTGTTATACAATCTACTTAACTTTCCAACTATTTGATACTTGTGCGATTGTACAATAAAAAAAATTATTGATATAAAATTCAATTATTCAGTCTAGTCTAATAATGGGAAATATAATTGTAAAAAAAATCTTTCTCAATAAAATAATGTGTTTTGCAGCTTGCCCAGGACCAAATAATCAACGTTTCCGGGGACCGTTTCCTTACGAATGTGTTGTGATTTAACTTGTAATTTGCCTTCTTCTTTTAATCTATCAAAAATCAAATACATCCAGTATGTTAAGTACAAAAAATAAACATATTTTGCGAAAATTTACACATCTTTGTACATACATAATAAATATATTGTATATACGGTAATCGTTTTATTACTAGAAATATTTTAAAAAATTATTAAAAATAATACTTATTAAAGAAATGATAATCTATAAAAATCTCAATTATTTCTTATTCAAATCTTCGAGATTCATAGAAAAGAGATGTACGTGATATTTTCACTGTTTATTCATCAATAATTTTACAATATGTATGCACATGATGTGTTGGATCCATGAGTTTTCAACAAACGTTCAGTTTGTATCGTGCTTGCGTTAATGCAAGTTGTTATTTTACTCCTTTCCTATTTTCTACATAATGCCACATGTACCTCGCTTGTTGTTTCTGATGGCAAAACTTATAAAATGCAATTTTTTTACTCTCATAAGTACTTTTTGTAATTTTTTGTATTATATGTCGACTGAATCCATAATACTAGTTTGATTTTATAACACGAGACTGCATCAGGAACTTAACGACATGTATATATATTTATATGTTATATATTATCTAGGACAAACAATTGGCCAGTTGTAACTTTTTTACAAATTCATAGACATTTTCTCTTCAACAGAGTAACACGTTACAATAATTTATATAGTAGAACACATGTCTGCTTCTTCGACTATAAAATTATGTAAATTCACAAATTTTAGCAAATAATAATACGAATGCATTTTCTTCATTTTTTTTCTTTTTCTTTTATTTTCTAAGAGCGTCGAAGACGTTTAATTTCC
>WIUT01001938.1:0-26520 GCA_010645135.1 Tetragonula clypearis
TTTGTATTCCCTTGTATAGTGTTAGATTATAAATTGGTCATTTTGACCACTCTTTTAGATTAGGTTCAGGTTAGGTTTGCTCTAGTATTAGATCATAAATTGGTCATTTTAACCACTTCTTTTTTAAGGTTTTTTTAGGTTAGGTTAGCTCCAGTGTTAAGATTCCCTTGTATGAAGTTATCCCTTGTTAGATTATAAATTGGTCATTTATAATTTGTATTATAATTCGTATCATAATTTGTATTCCCTTGTATAGTGTTAGATTATAAATTGGTCATTTTGACCACTCTTTTAGATTAGGTTCAGGTTAGGTTAGCTCTAGTATTAGATCATAAATTGGTCATTTTGACCACTTTTTTTTTAGGTTAAGTTTAGGTTAGGCTGGCTCCAGTGTTAAGATCCCCTTGTATGAAGTTATCCCTTGTATAGTTATCCCTTGTTAGATTATAAATTGGTCATTTTGAGTTAGCTTCAGTGTTAAGATTCCCTTGTATGAAATTTGAAAGCATCTCGAAAAAGAAGGGAAAAAGAAACGGCTCGGATTCGAAATTCAAACACCGAACTCGCTGTTAAGTAAACTGTGGTTCACCCACTCTGACTGTATCTATCGCGAGGGATTGACTTTCGCAAGGACGTTTCGCATGTTTTTAACTGTCGAAATTGAATCGTTTCAGCTCGCTCGAGCGGCCATTATCAAGCGACGCGATGGATTGCCCCGCGACTCTTCGATCCTCTCGTTACGTCGTCGCGGAAGTTGGCGATAAAGTTCAGCCGGGGGCCGCTGGAAAAACGAACTGGGGAGAATCTGGAATATCTTCGCGTAGTAAAAGAACAGAGAAAGACAGAGAGAGAGTTAGATAAAGGTGGGAGGAGGAGGGGGAGAGCTTGCTCCGATAAAAGAGCATTCTTCGTTGGCGAAGTTTATAATTACACGGCGGGACGAACGGAATCGGGAAGAGAACACGGGCATCCAGGATCGCGAAAACAATCTGTCTGTAATTATATACGGTTTCCGGGGGAATGAAGGCTCGCCGTCGCCCTCTGTGCGCGCACGTCGACCGCGAGATTACTGGTAAGTGCGCCGAGCAACTTCCGCGACGACTTTTATTTGCAGTAACAGCGGAGCACGATTTATCTGTAACTATCGGTGAAACAAACAGTTGGTGTAACGAAGCTGCTTCGCGTGCACGGGCTGCAAACGGTGAATTTAGTATCACACACGATGATAGAAGAAAACTATTTCACTAGAGATAGAGGTCGTGCGGTTCGCGTTTTCAAATTATACACACTGGCGGAAAGTAGATCTCAGGTTTGGAACTTGTTAGAAACGGGAGTGACTTGTGTAAAAAAAGGAAAAAAAAAATTAGTTGACCGTCATCTGCAAGTGTTAATCTCTTTCGAATGTACGTATCTACATTGCGTCTCTAGAGCACGTTTTTTTATTCTTCTTTTCGAAAAATCAATAATTTTTAAACTCGACTTAATGTTATTATTTACAAAACTCGAACGTTCACAATTTTCTTGTTAAACGAAAAGAATCAGAGTAGAATTAAAATATCTAAAATTTACTTAAAAATATGTTTTTCATTTATCCACGAAAAAAATTTGAGTAACAAATTGTAATGTAACGAGGAAAGTACTCGCCATTCCTAGGCTAAAGGTTAGTTTAAAAGAAATTAAAATTATTATGAACGTGCATTTAAAAACAAAGTTTGAACATTTGGTTACCTCGTGCAAGAACTACGAATTGTTTGCTCACGTTATTATCTATACTGTCTTTGTTGTATTCTTCTTTTTTTTTCTCTTTTTGTTTAGCACGTTCTAAGAAGAGAGGGCAGTGTGTACGTACATTCGTGAAAAAGAAAAAAAAAAAACAAAAACCAGCAAGGTCCGTAAAAGGAAATGTTATGCGCGCGGTTGCAGAGGAGGATCGGCTTTGAGCGTCCACGGCTTAACGAAGTGAGACATTCAGATGGTCACCATGCTCGATGCTTTCACCATGCTCGCGCTACTACACGGTAACAACGAGCCACTTCCATAAAGGTAATGACACCGTAACTAGTGTCTTGTTAGCTCGGCAAGCGGCGGCATAGTTTTCACGTCGGTTCCAACTAGCGTGCATCATGTCTCCGAGCTGTTTATAAAAAGAGCTGTGTAAAAACGTCGCCGTCGTGCAGACACCGTGCTTTTTCCCCGTGGAATTCTTTGCCGTCATTTTCAGACTTCGTCACGAAGTCGAAGCTGTCGCGCTCGCAGAGAAAGCATCAAATCACGTCTCGTCGTTTAGCTATTCTCTTCGTAGCTACTTTCGTCTCGTGACTTTTGAATGGTTGAAAATATTTATGGCAAGAGTATCGTTCGTTTCACATTTTTGCGTGAACCTAGCCAAATAAAAGGATCCACTATAAATCTGTTGTAGCGCGTGATTCGTTAAAAACTGTATTTACATAGAAATGGAAACGTTAGAGCAACGATCGAATAATTGCACGAACAGAAATATCAAACATATACAGTCCAGTCTGTATCTATGTTTCGTGCTCGTGATAATTAATAAGGGGAATCGTTGAAAAATACCCTGGCCTGCGCCGACGTATTTTTTAAGGAAATGGAAACAAGAGGTCGGAGGCAAGAAGCATCGTGAATAGGCGAGATCGAGAGATACTTGTACCATTCGCAGCAGGACGTATCTAGAATTACATTGCTTCATTCTTCACGTTTCCCATTAACATTACCCGCACGACACATATTTCCTCGTCGCTATTGTAATTTACGTTACGAGCGTGAACAAGATCTGGTCGGCGAGATTTATATCCTCAATGACGAACGATTAATTATACTAGAAACGAAGAACAAACGTTGAGAATAACTTTGAGAATTAACTTCGAAATTCTTCGACAGTCCGTTTTCTCTGCAACGTTACTACTCGCAAAGGATTTTCACCTTCAAAATCTCCGGTCACGTTCGCGTAGAAATTTCACGTAGAAGTGGGAAGAGGCGGGGGAAGAAGTCGGTCGAGAAAATTAAAAATAATTCGCGCAGCAGCGGCAGATCGATCGACGTCGATCGACACAGTGGATATGTATTTTCACGATTTCCCAAAGCACGACAGGGCAAAAGGAATCAGCACGTGTCTCTCTCAAGATGGTGTCTCTCTCTCTCTCTCTCTCTCTCTCTTTCTCTTCTGTGTGATACGAGCGCGTAGCGTATAGGTCGGAGTGGTGCGCGCGTATCTCGCTTGTATTACACATTCTCTCTACGTGGAGCAGATTTTAAAAAGCCTCTCTGATAGCGGCCGCCGCGGTATGGCACCGGGGAATCTTTATTTATGAAGTCAAGCAGCATACGACACTTTACTGAATCCACCATCCACCGTGTCCTTTTACGCTACGCGTTGCCATAGATATAGAGAGGCTAACGTCCCTTTGCGCATGTGCACGACGACGTGCGCGTGTGTACACGTGTGTGTACATACGTGAAGATAAACGAGAACACCTTGGAGAAAGGACGAGTCTATCAAACCCTGTGTGACTAGATAGGCCAAGAAAAATGAATCGGTGACTGGAAATAAAGAATAAATTGTCCTGGGACACGGGGCATGGAGGACACCTTTGATACGAACGAGGAATTTTTAATGACAAAGCTGATTGGAACGTTGGAAAGAGGAAAATATTTTGCATTCCTCTTGCAACGATGACGTTTCTGAAAGAATTACGCGACGCGCGAGACCGGCAACCAGGGGAATTGAAATTCATCAAAATGTCTATCGACGACTCGGTGTACTCGGTGTTCTCGCGTTAAATGAAACTTCAACTTTATGTCTCGAGCTTCTTTCGTAGCGTTTCGTTTCCAACTACCAGAGTTAAATAGATCGATTCCGCTAAACGGCAAACGAACGACTTTCTGAAACTACGCCTACGCTAAAGACGTTGATCGTTAAACGTAAACGATCATCTCTTTGTTTCTTTGCTTGCCGAGGAAGAACGAGTGTCTTGTTAATTCACCGCGTGTCGAGCGTGTCGTAAGCAATGACACACGATCTAAAGATTATTTATTCGACGCGTACAGCGTCTTGTTGCAGCATCAACGAGAGACATAAATTTTCGAAGCTTGAGATCGAGAAACGGCTGGTAACACTTCATTTCGTTCGAAACGACGTTTGCTTCGCGAGTGCTCTCACATTGAGACTGAAATAAAGGGATCCCAATCGTGCTACTCGTGTTACAAATTCGTATTAGAAACGCAGGGACGTGTAATTCGCTAGATCGAAATTTATCTATTTAACATTCGGTAAATATATGTATATGTTTAACTACATATATATATATATATATATATATATCGAGTTAATTTATTCGTGTGTATATATACGATATTAGTGTATATCATGTACATGTATTATATTTATCTATTTATTAAAGTTAACAATACACACACACACACACACACACATATATACATATATCGAGTTAATTGATTCGTGTGTATATATACGATATTAGTGTACATCATATACATGTATTATCTGTTTATCTGTATGTACATCATATACATCATATACATGTACATCATATACATGTATTTATCTATTTATCTAAGTTAACTATATATATATATATATATATATATATATACACATATATATATTGTATATATTGTATATATATATTTAACGAATTAATGTGCTAACTTTAATAAATAGATTACATTAACATTTGTTTTCCCACGAATCAGCCGAATCGTATTCGTGCACCCTCGACCCCCTACCTCGCCAAATTAGTCAGCGACGCGAACCTGTTGCGCGGGGGGTGGTTAGTCTATTGTCGGATATCGCGGTGTTAAGATGTATCGCGCCGCGTGACGTTTATTAACTGTGCAAATACTTTTTCATCGCCGTCATTTCACCGAATTTCACCTATTTTGTGTGCACGCCACATTCGATGTTACGTAAGTGCGCCTTGTTTATCCAACAATTTGGAACCGAGTCACATCACTGAACTATCTTTTTTTTGTTTTCTCTCGTTGAATGTCATTTTGGTTTATTATTATTTGACTGTATATTTCACAGGCTGGCTGTGAACCTTCGAAGTAACGTTTATAATCCTGTTAATGATTTTATTTGCGATATACACAATGATTCGCTTCGTTCGTACATTTACTTCACTCGACAAATGTTCTGTACAAATGGAAGTACCGAGTTATTGATTTATTGCGATTATTCGCGGTACGTTGATCGATTGAATTTCGAAGCGTCAAATGGACGCCATGACACGTCCAGAGGGCGCCACGTTAGCTTTTCGCGCGTGCGATAATTGCTAACATTTATTTGGCATTTTTTGACAATGAATTCACAGTATTAACGTAACTGATACGCAGTATCACGAAATTATGAATAATTTCACTTGTTATGTTTAATAAGATAATTTCATTTATTAAAAGTAATGGAATAATGTAATAAAACGTATAAGGCAGATATCTCGTAGGAAGAAGGAGAAACATTTAATAATTTAAGTTAATAATGATGTTTCTTTATATAATATCGTTTATTTCGCAATTTATCAAGAATAATAAAACGATATAACGAAACAACGTATATAAGCAGTATATTCCCAGACAGATATTTTTCGTACGAAGAAGAAGAAATATTTAATAATTTATGTTCATCACGATCAGCCATCTTTAAATAGCGTCGCATTTAATAAAATGTCCGAACCTCGTCCATCAGAATTATTGACTGTCAGTTTCTCGAGTACGACTCCGATAAATGGTCGCAATTGGATCGGTATTTATAATTAGCACTGCGAAATGAGATAATCGACTCGATGAATAGTTTCTGTTGCCTTTTTCTCAATACAAAATTGTTTCTAACGCAAAGACCGAAGTGTCTTTTCCCGCGCAATTGCCAAAGATCAATCACTGCTACACGCAATATTGATGTGGCTCGTGCGTAACTGGCGCCACTGCAAAGAGAATAATTAAACGAATGAAAATTAATATCGGCGTTCTGAGAATATTCGTCGTTACTTCTACTCCGTTATCTGTCGATGAGAGCCATGCCCAATAGCCGGTCAACCCGGGACAGAGAGTGGTACAAAGGACGAGCAAACAACTCTTTCGCGCTTCTTTCTTATTAATCGAACTTACGATAAACGGAGAAGAAACGGCACAGTATTCAACGAAGATGATTACTCCGGCCAGTCGTCCGGGCAAAGAATAATACGCCGGACCCAGGGGAAAGGGTTTAATAAGTTTTCCAATTATTGTCGCTCGATATCATCATTCCCGTTGAATTGGGACGCGGGGGAAATGGTCAGGATGGCTCGGGGGATCTGGGATCGAACGGGCGAGACTGTCATAGCCACGTGTTAAGCGACCTCCAACGGTTGCTCACCCCACTGTGCTCTCTCTCTCGCTCGCTCTCGTTCGCTTTCTCGGGTTCATTGCTTTGAGCTAGACGCATCAAGGCAGCCTTGCGAGAACGAAGAGCGTCACGACGCTCTTTTGACATCGTTCGGGAATATGTTTGTTGGATAAACAATTCTCCTGGACGGACGTGGAATAATAAGCCGGCGAGCGCCAGTTGGAAAATGGCCTTTTGAGAAAATTTCGGCCGGCTAAATGGGAAAATGGGAAGCTTGTTTTAAGTTTGTTCGGTTATTCGAGAATTGTTTAGCGCTCGCTATTACTCACTGGCGAGTAATTTTTGTTCAAGTTTCGTTTAATTTTGTTTCTTTTTTTTTTTTTTTTTTCAATACATAGATGTTTCCCATTCAACTTGTCTCAGTATACGCGAGTTTCCGTTTCAATGTCTACGCCAACTACTAAAATCAGTACAATCAATTTGCAAAATTTCTGTGCAAGCCAGAAGTTAGTTCTCGATTCGTGCGACGAAAAAAAAAAGACAAAAAAAAATTGTCGCGAGTACTGGCACATCGGTCAATAACAACGATCTCGTAATTCCCATCTCTTTCCTGGCATTTCATTTCCTGGCGGAATTATTCGGTGAGAACGAGTGTCTCTCTCTCTCTCTCTCTCTCTCTCTCTCTCGGCTCTTGTCTCCGACGTGAAAATACGAAACGCAGGTTGAACACGATAGAACGAGGAGACAAGGCAGAGGAGGTTTTCGAACACGATTGGCAGCGAGAATCATTTCATTTTATCCCGTCGATACTTGCCTCTTTTTTTTCTACACTGTCGCGCAAACACTTCTCTCTCTCTCTCTCTGTCTCGCGGGCCACAGCCGCTCGTTTTTCGATCGTTTGCGAACTCGAGCTCTCGCTCGACTGAAACTGTGGTGATTTTTGAAACAGGGCCGACTGTATTTACACGCCTGTAATCGTTGCGTATTCCGTCTCTGAAGAATACAACAGTCCCCCCCGGAGAAAGCGCATCGTGATTGACAGTCATCCTTCCTCATTCAGCTCCTTCGCTCTCGAGAGCTTTAAGAGCTCTGTGGGGAAAGAAGAAAAAAAGAAAAGAAAAGAAAAGGAGGAGACCTGCCTCGGGGACATTGCGCAGGGGAAGGAACGGGGATAAATCTGTCTGGACCACAGGCTCGGCCACAGAGATTATGGAAATTCCGAGAAACGGACACGGACGACTCTTGAAAAGGATAGTGAGGGAGAGAGAGAGAGAGAGAGAGAGAGAGAGGAGCGCATGCACGTTAATAAAGAACGTCAGGACGTTTCTCGACGCGGACGCGAGCTGGAATTACGGGGCGGGCCGCGGGAGTACACGCGTGACGTCTCGTCGCAGGGGATGAAAAAAGAAATATCCTTCGTTTTTGCCGCGCGTAACGAGCCTGCCCGATCGATATGACGCTTTTTCGCCAAGGGATAAAGAGAGGGACGAAGGCAGAGAGAGAGAGAGAGAGAGAGAGAGGGAACGCAAGAGGCCGCGAGCGTACATACACGCGCTCGGCCGACATTAAACGGATTTGTCCGGTGTAAAATCTATAATTCTGGCAGCGGCGATAATTACCGTGGCAGTCGTCGCTGTAATTTAATAATTCCCGGTAATTTCGCGTCGTTTACTTCCGCGCTAGAAATTCAGGAACACGGAAGAGGGGGTGGAGGTCGTCCTCGTGGCGGGCTCCGCCGCTGGCTAATACGATCGACGACCAGGGAATCGTGACAAATTGCGACCGGCCAGACGATTTGATACCCCGGCCCGATCGAACATCGGGCTCGTTGAATTTTCGGGAATCGAGAACTCTGAAAACCAACCCTCTCCTCTCTCTCTCTCTCTCTCTCTCTCTCTCTTTGTGCCTCTATCTCTCTATACCTGCTCCTCTTCCCCGGCTCCTCACCTCCGCAGGGAATTTACAGATTGCCATGGTGGTGCAGAGTGTTCGCGAAATCCCTACCTATTTCACCGGAAATGTAGGGGGAGGGGAAGGTCTGCGACGTGCAATTATACGCGCTGGAGATACGCGCGGGATACCGCAACGGAATGTGTGTGTGTGTGTGCGTGTGTGTGTATTAAGTCGATTCTTTTTTGTGAACTGCACGTGGGAAAATTTAGTGGTCAGGTTATTATCGCCCGCGTTAATGAGTCGCGATCCGCCCTTTGCTCTTCTACCCTCTCCCCCCCCCCCAGAATTTCGTTTCCTGGATTTTATTAAGATAAGTCGAGTGAGAGACGTTATTGTTGCTGTCGCTGCGGCATTGTGGCAAGTAGGGATCTTAATTTTCAATAGACAACGTTTTCTTAGTCTTAGTAGAACTTTCATACTCTTTCAGTAGAATTTTCCATATGTATTAAATTGAGATAGATTACTAGAGCGATTTGTTATCAATATATCGATTAGCATTTGAAGATGATGCTTTGTAAAAAAAGATTCAGAAATTGTTTAAAGTTTTATTCAAATACAAAAAAAAAAATTGGTAACCTACTAACCAGGAATTAATTTCTGTCTATCTTTCTGTCTTCTTCGTAAGTGTCATAATTGGTTCACATAAAACTAATAAATTATTTACCGCATCCTTTCAAAATTATATTGCAAATTTTGCATTTTAAATTAAACCTTTTGCAAATCAAACTCACCCTGTACGTGAATTGATACATTTTATTTATCCAATAATGAAATGTACTGAAAAAGTATTTTCAAAAATTTTCAAATTCTAGAGCAAGAAATATTTTAGATAATCCTTCAAAGCACGAACATCATTTTTTTCTGTTTCCAAATATCACGCTCACAGATTGTCATAATTATTATACGAATGTGTATATATAAATAAGTATTTTATGTTGATTTTATGTCAATTTATACCATTTCCTTTTTTTCTTTTTCTTTTTGCTAAAGTATTGTCACACACGTGCAACGAAAGTTTTACTTTGGAAACTTAAATAACTCTGCATCAGATTTTATTCTCATTACAGTCTATTGGAATTTTTACTTCGCAACGATAACTTTACGTCGAATTTCATTTTTATTACAATGGCTTGAAAACAATAAATTTTTAAGAAGAACACAGAGAAGATAGAGAACAGGATCTGCGAAATAGTCAATTTGGAATGCAAAGTTGTCTAGTACAGTTCACCGCAGTTCATTCGCAGAATCGACTATCAGCAATTATTCCATGCAAAGGGACCAAGAGAACTCCATATCATGCTTTTCACTACGAAACTCTTTTCCACGGTTTAGACGTTGACTCATTGAGACAGGATTTCCCAACGAGAAGTTTGTTCGCCGGATCAATTTTACAGGATCGTTGCTCGCGTCGTTAACGAACAAAAGGCAGGTAGTTTAAGGCGCGATTCATAACAAGCGATTACAGATGTATAAGCGCGAACGGCTCGTGGCGTTGTTGTCCCTTTTTGCCAAATATTTACGCGTCCCTAGAAATTTCGTTTCGCTGTTATTCGTTTAACAGGGCCTGTCTGCAGCACCGCGACCACCACGTTCCGCCACGTGTTTTCAGTTACGGCGACAAATCGATACTTGGAAACTGCAGCGCAAGTGAACGTTGTTGCAACTCCTTTTCTCCCGTCTGTTACTCGTCTTTATTAGCATGTTACACTGTCGAACAGTTTCCATCGTAAAGCTGCGATTTCTCCGTTACACGGGAAAACATTTCGGTAAAACGAGCGAACGTTCGTTCGAATTCGTGCTGATATTGTTTATTATATTAAATGAACAATAACTGAATAATAAACGTTAGCGCGATAAATACAGGAAGGCAAATTTTATTCGAATAATTGAATTAAATTTCAATTATTCTAATCTTGATTCTAATTAAAATTGAAATTAAAATTAAAAGTGTAACGAATGCAGAAAGGGAATAAACTGAGATGGCGAGTTATTCAATTAAAATAAGCTGGCAGTAATAATAATGGCGTTTCTTCTTGGGTTTCCTCTCCCTGTTTCTTATCAGTTCACTTCGAACTGGATTTCATTTATTCACTCAAGGCTCTTAAACATACTCGTACAGTTTTATATTTTTATATGCTTCGATCTCTTGTATACTTTATGTTCTACGTAAGTGAATACGAATTTGAACGAGTCGATCATTATTGTGCGTTTAGACTAAAAGTTTGTCTTTTGAAAATAGTTTCTTAATCATTTAACACTGCGGACGCGTGAGTCCTAACAGCGACTTTAAGGTCTTGGACGCGTGGATTTATTTTACGGTTATTGTCATAGTTGTAGCATCAGTGTGAGTCTAAATAATCAAATGATAAAACTAACTGTTGACATTATTTGAAATATGAACATTACATAAAATAGACACCATAAAGTCGTTGTTAGCACGCACGCTATGATAGTCGTGGATAAACTTTCCTTACGATCCTATACATATTTATTTCGTTTTTCGTTGTTGAATGTAACGGGAATTATTTGCTTCCACATCTTAACCAGTATTTATACTTTGTCACGTGCCCTCGTGAGTCTTGTCATGGGTTTTGTATCCTAATCTAATCTATTGTTTAGAGTTTTGTTTGAATACCAACTTGATCCACGAAGAACGGATTATCAGCTGACAGTGGCATTCGTTTGTTACATTAAATACGCACGTATGAAACGCTTGAAAATCGCGTACGGAGAAAACAGGAATACACGCATAGTTGAAAAATTTCTGAAAAACTTTCTAAAAAATTCATCATCAACACAGATTTCAACGCATATTTCATCCATTTAAATCCAGTATTTCAATCGTCATTACCGATTCACCGTGTCGAAAACTGGCGCCCCTCTTCGTGAATGACCTGCTTCTTTATCACCTAGGAGGAATTTTCCTAGTTACTCAAAATCTCGCGATCGACGAGCTCCCGATTGCAACCGTAGCAAACGAGCCTCGAACTCGAAGCCTCGGCGATATTTATTTCCTGCAGCGCCGTCAGAATTCCCGATAACTTCGCCAGCTGCTGCTGCTGCTGCTTCCGGGAATTTCATCCATCTGAAAAGGAGCTGTTCTTTCTCTTCTTTGTGATTTCGTCCCGAGGGAGGGAGCCCGAGTTCTCTTCCGGCCTCGTTGGATGTTGATGTGAAAAGCGACAACGAAAGCGGCGGCAACGAGATTGGAGTGGCAGCAACTCGTGTTAAACTTGCTAATTATGTCTTCCCGGCTTCCTGTCCTCCTTTCATCTTCTCTCGACTTACTTTTTCCTTTCGTATTCTGCTGCTCCCTGTCCATTCGCATCTCCACTTCGTGCGACTCTTCATGAGGTGACAAGTCGTTCTCACCACCGCGACAGTCGCGACGGTCCCCTGTTTCCTCGCGCGATTCCTCTCGCGATGCAAAGCCTGACCCGCTTACCGTATAATTATCAAACTTTCTTCGTTAATCCTATAGTGCCTCCTGTCCCTCCCTCCCCCCCGTCATTTTTCCATCCTGCCACCGTCATCCCATTTCCTCCTTCTTGCCGCGTTTCCACCGTAATCCAGGCCGACTTGTTTCCCCGAAGATGCCTCGTCAGCCGTTCCGGCGAACATCTGCTCCGACAATTTTCTTCGTTCCTCGAAACACGCGGAGGAAGTACATACGTACACAGTCGTCGCCCGGCATCTTTCCATCTCTTTGGAATCACAGTTTTCATTTTATTTTCGTCGGGAGGGGGGGGGATATTTGGCGAATTGTTAGTCTAGAGTTACATTAGCGCGAGTTGCGGGCGAAATAGTTTTTCATCCTTTTCGTCACGATCTTCTATTGAAATATTCTTTCTTCTTATTTCTCTTTTAGAATGCAGGATTCGTGGAATCGTTGATCTAGTGTTTTATCTCCTCTATTTTTTTATAAGGATAAATGAAAGATTTTTCTTTTTTGTTTTTCAAAAATGTAGGATTTGATGAATTGTTAATTTAGAATTAATTTTATCTCTTTATTACAATCTTGTAGATAAATAAAAAACACTTTTTTGTTTTCTAAGAATATACGATTTGATGTATAATTAATTTAGATTTAATCGTCGTTAATGTGATTTGTGGGTCGAAATATTTGTTTCGTTTTAGATGAATTAAGGTTTCTTTTTACTTTTTAAGAATGATGACCTGTTGGTCTAGATTTAATTGTCATCATTAGAGTGATTCGTGAGTGACACCTTTTATCTCTTTGGTAAAATTGGATTTTCTTTCATTTTTTACGAATGTTGAAAGGATTTCATGATTTGCTAATCTATAATCGTCGTCGTTAAAGTCTCATTCATGGACTTTTTCGTGTTCTGTCTCTTTATCACAATTTTCTGTCGGATAAATAAGGATTTCTTGAATTTCTGTGTGAATGTAGAATTCGCTGAGTCGTTAATCTGGAGACCTGTCTGATTTTCCTTATTTTATTTAAAGAACAATTTTCAAAGAATCTCCGTGGAAATCAAGAATCCCGTGATTTGAAATTGCTGTCGTCTGTGCATTTTAAATTAAATTCGCCAACTAGATTGAAAATGTTTACGAGTAGTACTAAGTAGATCGCGGGTGTTTATGCATTTATGAGAAATTTCATTCGTGCAGAGGTGTGCAGAATATACAAAATACGCAAAAAATATACGAAATATTTGGAAATGGATAAAACAAGTCTCAATTTCAATTTCATTCTTTTAATCGAATCTCATAAAAATGTATATTTGCACAAGAATCTAGTGACAGTGCAGCGATACGTGGATCTTGGTAAATTTTACTGGACTGATCGTGCAAATCTGCTAATGTTAGAATTAAAGTTAATTGAAGTAAAGCTAGTCTCGCGTTTCATTGCGTTGCCACCGTACAAATTTAATTTCATCACGTTTACCATTTAATTTTGAAACGTTTATATTTAATCTTAATTTTATTCCGGTGCCGAAATCGACCAAATTTAGTATTCTTAACCTCTCCCAAAGATAATGCAAATAAAATTCACACGCAACGGCCCCACGATTGTCTAAAATATTTCGTTATATATTTTTGCATATACCGCGCGTATTTCGCGCGGTTTCGCACATTTAAATTTCCCATAAAAACATAAACATTCGCGTTCTTCAGATAACTCGACCACCAACGAGCTTCCACTGTATCGAGGGCGGCTTATCCGACTCGCGCGACACATTCCGCTCGTTACAGTCAGAATATCCCGTTCTGTAACCGATGAAATCCTCCGCAATGCGTAACTCGCAGCCGCTCGGCTGACACGATCCATCTGGTCCTGCATTTCCCTTCTCTCCTCCTCGTGTGGCTTTAATTTCAATTTTGCGGGCAGATTCAAAGAATAATAAATTCGAAAAGAAAAATTCACTGCTGGCCGCGATCGTTTCTCGTAAAATGTCTATTCGACTATTTCATCGTGTTCGCGACGAGATAGTTGTTCGTCTGTCGACAACCTGTCTGTCTGTCACCTTATCGCCGTGTAATTTACAACTGATTGAGCAGAAACAGCTCGGGTTTCACCTTTTGTTTCTCACACTCGATCAGATCATTTCGCGCACTCATCGAGAATCTAGAGGTGGCTAACTGGCGGCTCTTGCCCCCACTCTCTCCTGATTGCTAGCGCTATCCCTTCCACTGCGTTCAGAGTGTCGCGGTTACAATACTCGCATTAGGTATATAGTATCATAGATTATTATCGTAGGTCGATGTTACGTTATAACCTTGTAGTTAATATATCTTTAGTTGCGTTTAATTATACTAGATGACCTGTTCAATGTTTGCCGATAGTGAGAATGCATGAAAAAGAAAGAAAGTACGAATTTGATGGGAGAAGCGCGACGTTGGCGTGAGACGTTTTTCTTGTTGAAAACGGAAAGAGTCGAGCGAATTGCGAGAAACAGAGTCGACTTGAGTTGTAACTAAGCGTCGATTGAGTCGAGCGAGAAAGAGTGAGTTTGAATGAGTTTGAAGAGTTATTTGAGTTGACCGCGTATATTAGTCGTCAATCTATATTCACCCACCTTGCTTAATTATCTATTGTTTAATCCAGTTATTGTTATTAAATAAGTATTATTGATATTTAATCTCTACGTATACATATAAATCGTTTTCTTTGTTGCTGAAGTTAAAGGAAGATAGGGATATTAAATAATTTAAATACCGCTCGGAGAGAGAACGAACAGAATTGCAACTAATTCTCACGGTGGAGGAACCAGACTGACGATGAATGAGCAATTCGCGCGACTCGGGAATGAAAAAGTTCGACGCCTCTGATCGAGATCGTGCGCAAATCGTCGAGCCGCGCCACGTTAATTCATCACTTTTCCCTCCCTCCCCCCGCCACCCCTCTACGTGTAATTCGCGTCCGCCATTACGGCTAACGGGCAACGACGACGCTTCAAACTCTGTGTCACCGACGATGCAAGAAACGGAGGAGAGCAAGAGAAAAAGGGGAGAGAGAGAGAAAAAAGAAAAAAGAAAGAAAAAAAGAAAAAAGAATGGAACCGGTTCCATTACGACCGAGCATCTTAGGTACTCCATTAAGCTCGGAATTGGAACGCGCTTTCGACGTAATGCTCGGCCCCGTATCGCGAGCGGCCTCCGTTGCTAGTGTTGCCGATTCCACGAATCGATAACGTTTGTGTCCTCCGTGGGACAGGATGGAAAACGCGTGAGCCGTGTGCCGGTATACTTCGATCGAATAGCGTGCGCTGCAACGGCTGCGAATCGTTTTGTAGAAATCCGTGTCGTCTCGGCTGATTGAAATGCTGACGAAGAAGATAGAAGGGAAGGGGGCGGGTTACAAATTACTTCTGGCTACAAGATTGAGGGAAAACGCGGGTTTTAACCGGGCCCTGTTTCGGATTACTCGATATTTTCTTGTATTTGGGTGTTTGAGTTTTAGTTCAAGTCGTGTCGGATATTGGAGTATGTAAACAGTGTGATAAACGAATCCGAAGTTCAATATGGGCCTTCAATTTTTAATATATGGGCATCGTTTAATATGTGTTCACGTGTATTTAAATAGATGCATTATTTTGCGTGAAGTAAACGAAGTAACTGAAGTATAATATAACGATCGATGAAATCGATATTTTAATTCTTTTCTAATTACAGCAGTTGGGTAGATAAATTTTGCGTTTTATATAATTATCTCGATCGTGTAGAGCTTCAATGTAACAAATTTTCTCGCGCGAGAACGATGTTTGCTGACGCAGAAATTACTTCGCAATATTATAATACGTCCGCTGCTTTTAACTAACTGCTTTGAGAGCTTAAAAGTTACCAAAAATTTAAAAGTTTAATGCCGACGTGTAGCAAATTAGAAACGCGTTCAACTCCGAACTTTTGTACTTTTGAGTTTATTTATTCGACGTAACTTTTATTTATTCGACTTTGAGGCTCTGATAAGTAAAGCAATTATTTTATTATTGATTACAATTTTCTAAACAATAGTCAAAAGGGTTAATGTATTATCTTTTTTGTTAATCGTCGTGTATCAAGAACATGAACTTTTAATTCCTTAATAAATATATATGTTTCACGTGTCACTCTGTATGATTGAGAAACTTTTAATTTTAATTTCAAGCCTTTCGTACACTTTTTTTGTTACAATCAAATAAGATAGTATTTAATTCCTCTCCCTTTAGCTTAATAAAAACTTCTATAAAATATATCCTTTCATTGAGTATAAAATACTAACACTGAAACTAGAAATGGATTCTTTTTTTGAACATTTAATGGTATATTGGTTATATTACGCGAAAATGAGCGAAAGAGCCTCGATAGAAGTTATTGAATTTTCTTCTTTTTCGTCAGTGAAATATTATACGTTCGATATAATTTACGTTCCTTTCAACATATAATTCAGCCCATTTCTCACAGAAGCGCACACGCGTTAAAAGATACCCATCTTCTCTATTATCTCTCGACAATAGTTTTCAATTCGCTGTCTCAATTCTAACAAAGTACAATCAAGTCCTTTGCACACTGGATCCATTGAATTTCTTTTCACAAGTTTCTGACGAGCTTCGTTATAAATTAAAAAAAAAAAAAAACAACAACCGTAGAATTTTACAATAATTCTTAAATAAAATATACATATACTCTCTCTCAAAAAAAAACTCCTACAAACGAACGAATCGGCACCGTAAAATTCAAAACGATATTAATTAAAATCTCAACTGAATGATGCAAGAATTTCACGATAATTTCGCGGAAAGGGGAGCAAGAGAAACAAGTCAGACGAACTTCCACCTATTGAATCCTACTCTCATAATATGAGCAAAAAATCGAACAGCGATAGAAACTCCTCGCGTGACACGAGCTCCGGTTATTAAAAAAAAAGAAGAAGAAAAATAAAATTACTTACTTACGGAATTCAATCCCGGACCGAGCCCCCAATTTGCAGGAATAAAGAATAATAATATCAAATAGGATTTTTTAACCTACGCTGTCCGAAGTGAATATAAATGTTCATTAATGTAAGAATCAACAGAGTTCCTCCAGAAGTTCAAAAATTCACGCGAACGAACTTCCATCACCGCTTGTACTCGCTGAAATTTGTTTTTGCTCGTCCCGATAAGCGCCAGGATCGCGTAAAATTCGCGGTGTGCGGTTCACACACACCGGCACGGGAAGATAGAAATCGGGATAATTGGAGATTTTGCGAAAATGTTGGCGTGTCGGGATTCAGTTCGTTCGCCGTGACCCAGTTGCAGAAACGCGTGGTGCACAACGTTCTGAATATTAATATCCTAAGAGCTGACGGCGTAAATAGCGGGCGTCGTGGTTTGGGAATCAGCCGCGATACGTTCAGGGACGACCCGGCGGGTGGATTCGGCCGAGGCAGCCTCCCCGTTATCATTTATGCCAATTAAGTTCGCTACGGTGTAATGCGACGATATTAGCCTAACAAAGTGGGCCGTACTTGTTCGCGCGTTTGTTTTCTCCCGTGCCGTTTAATGCCGCGGACGGAATATTAAAGTGTTGCTCACGGCCAAGGAGAACATCGGGAAACGCAGTTACCGCGCATTAGTATTAGGGGATTGCCGGGCTGTTTTCTCCCTCTGGTCTGTATTTATTATCTATGCAATCTCTCGTTTGTTACACGGCTTCTTCCCACGGCTTATCCCGCTCGTCCAGAGTAAATAATAATCCGTCGACGTGTTTGAACGTTTGGATGTTCGCGTTTGCGAAATAATCGACTCGGTATTGATCTAATAAAATTAACCCTCTCTGGTTATGTGGTGTCGTTTGGGCCAAGTTGCGCAGAAAACTACTGTACCAGGTATTATGTATATACACTGTATCGAGTAAATTTACAGAGTTTGAAGGCATTAATTTGAAGAGAGAAAGGAGTCTTGTTTTCATTTATTATTTATTACTGTGTTTTACAAATACACGTTTCCCAAGTACATGGGCTCATTTAACGCAGACTAGTCTAGAACGGGACTGTAGATTCTGGTTTCAATAACTGTATAATGCAAGAGTCGTTCTATAAATTTTCACAAAATCACGGGATTCGTATCGTGTTTAATTAATTTTCTGTTATTCCGACGGTTGGCAAGCTTTCTGCATAACTTGGTCAATTTGAAATTATGTATCGTATCAATTACATTATATATTTGTTGCAAATTCTGTGTTTTATGTTCATCGTGATCGACAATAAAATTAAAGTAGTTAAAAAATTCCGGAGTTCCTATAAATCCTTGCAGTACCCAATATTATTAAATGATAATATATAAATAATATTCAAATTCAATATTATCCGTCAGAGTTTAATTTCTTGCTTTGTGAAAATTTTAAAATGCGAAAGAAAAAAGTACACGAAATATCTAAAGTATAGCGTTGTCCATAATATTCAGTTCGTGAAACGGTTTTCCATATTCTATATTTTTTTAAATCGAAAATAAAAAATAAAAATATGAGTTTACATAAAAAATTTTCTGTCTATTTATGATATACAAATGCGGGAAGCTGTTACGCCAAATTTAAGTTAACTTAATTTCGCATTCGCAATTTTATTTGTAGCAGAGATATTTGAAAGTTTGAAACTACAAAAATATATATATATTTTCACGTAATTCCTTTTTTTTGCCTAGTGAAAGTGAGAACAAAAATGAAACTTTTAATGATGGAATTTAGTTTGAATTTACGATTTTACGTTCTGCACTCAGCAATTTACTCGTAGTTTTGTATATGTAATCTTTAAGCGAAAAGCGAAATTTCAGTTGAAACGAACCTCGCTACTTCATTAAATATTGTCTTAGCGCTGTGCTTGAAGCAAAACATTGCAGATGTTGTTGTATTATATACAGCTTGTATTTAGTAATTTACTTTCTTCCATCTTGTAATTTGAATGTTGAATCATAATTGAAATGAAGTTTCCGGCCAAGTGCAGACTTCATTAAATATTTACCACTTTTGGTATTTCGTTTGAAGCAAAAATACTCTTTTCCGTTTCGTGCATATAATTCGAAAGTCGACCTTGCGTCAAGCTACTGTTATTTTTATTTATAAAATATATAAAATTATTTATATTATTTATATAATTATCTATAAAATAAATTACGTAAATTATCTATATAAAATATATAAAATTTTCGATTAGAAATGTATCACAGAACACGTATTAATAATTCCAAAAATTACGAGCAACCTCTGGATTTCACTTAACAGATACAAACCAATCATAATTTCTAGTAGCTAAAATCTGTTTCACGTAATATAATTTGAAAATATTAACTGCTATTATTCGAACACATAAGATATACTATTTAATTTAATATAAAATTTTCGATGGAAACATTCGCAGAGCACGTGCCGTCAATTCCGAAAGTTACCATCGCGTATAAATCATAATTGTAAATAGCTGAAATCTGTCTTCGTATGTAATTTGAAAGTTACCTCTCACATAAAATATACGCACGAATCTACAAAATATACAAAATTTTCAATAAGAGAACGCGTCGCAGAACACGTGTCACTAATTACGGGACAGGCTAGTCTACCTTCGTTGCACCTTGATTTACAATCCATATCCGCGAGTACGACGTAAAGAGGCGAGACTTTGAAGAATTAAGGGATGAAAATTAAGAGAACACCGGCCGGTGTAACGTATTGGCGGTGGTGATCGTAGCCGATCATAATTGTTCCCCGGAGGACTGGCTTGTATCTCGCGGGGCTCGTTAACGCTCGTAAGCCGTGAGTTAGTATCGCCGAGCCGGAGATAAAGGGGGAGAGTTAGTTGGCAAAGCGGCGCCGCGCCGACCGGATTATCCCAAGTTGGTTGAAAGCAATAGGGCTTTGGTTAACCGTGACACGGACGCGTACAGCGGCATATTTCGATGTTCGCGCGTACTTTACGTAATTACCAACTATTCATAGCCGGTCGATTATCCCGGCTGTTCTCGATTACGTCCTCCTGCTACGGAGCAATTTGCCTCGGAGCGGCACAGCAGAGGCGGAGGAGCAGAGACGTCGTGTGACGAGATCAGGATGTGAATTAATTCTCGAATCGACTCTCTCTCTCTCTCTCTCTCTCTCTCTTCTCCCTCTTGTATCTATGAATACCTGTTAATTACGAATCACCGAGAGAAACTTTCCGCTTACCTGTGTGCTTCCACACGACCAAAGAACACGCTCTAAGTACACGAGAATTTTACTCGTCGCGCCGAACGACGTTCCCGTGCCGCGAAACATTCGTAACCACCTTGTCGACTAATTTGAATTAAAGAAAAGTTGCGCGGAGAGACGAGCGAAATATATATATGTAGGGAGGGGGCGGATTATACGGATTAAACCCGGGAGGCATTTGGAACGATCGTTCGCGACCTATATGACCAATTCAACTACGATATCCATCGTGTGGACGCGACATTGTTTCCAAGATGTATGCGAGAGGCTAGCGATCTCGTCCAGCTTTGATGATCTTCACGCCGACTCGTTTATCGACGAGGCTGTTCGTATCGTAGTCGCGAAGTTTGTCCCACGAAAGATAAACGTATCAATGCTTCTCATCTTCCGATCTATCAATCCACATCCGTCCACCGAGCGCCCTTCGACACTCTTCAAGCCATCCACCCCTCTATCTTGGCCTCTTTCCAACTTTTCACTCGCCATTTTTCTCGCACGATCTGTCTCTAAGCGGGTGTCGCCCCGGTCAAGAAGGAAACCCCTCTTGGGGGGTGTCTGCGTCGGTGTCTGCTTTTGATCGAGCAACTTCCGGCCGATTCGAGCGAAGGGATGTGCGCGACCAGAAGATAAAAAAAAAAAAGAAGGAATAGCCTTGGAAAATATTTTTCCCTCGACCGTGCGTGATACCGGACCTTTTGTTCCTGGCGAAGTGTTCTCGCTCCCTCGTGGAGATTCGATTCCAGCGAGGAGAAAAAAAAACGCGCGCATTCTCGCTTGTGTACCGGATGTTTCATGTAACCGAGACAAACTGCAGATTTCGAACTCGGTGGAGGGGAAAAATTTCACGAGGGAAAATCACGTGGTTTCGAATGTGACGCACATATACCGAGTGTACGTTTCGTACTTTATCGAAATTTCAGAAGTTCTGTTACAGAGTTCTGGGTAATTATTTGATGCTTGATAACACGTAAGCTTCCATCGATGCAAAAGATCAGTTTGAAATGAGAATTTAAAATTTTGTATAGTACAAAGTAAGAACGATCTTACGTATTGTCGAACTTCGAATTCGCTGTTACGCACATATTCACGTTACGTTAAATATTTAGATATTTAGTCTGTAATAAAGCAAAGTTTATAAAGCAAAGTTTTGTTTTCGTTTGTAAATTACGCTTCTAAAATTTTACCGGTAAAGTAGGAAATACCCTGTGAATAGAAGAAACCAATCAGTGTAAGTCATTTCTTATTAAACATAATTCGTGTCATGTAAATGATATTTTATTATCAAAATCTACGGTGAATGGAATAATTTTGTCGTTAAGGAATAATAACTACGTTATTATAACTAAATCTTAGAACCAATTTCCAATTTCTTTGGATTGAATCATATATTTTTCTATGCACCAATTGATTGTTTTTTATTATTTTGTATAACTATTGTTCAGTTACAGTATTGTATAATTATTTGTGTAAGATGAAAAATTCGATAAGATTTAAAAACGATATAATTTTAATTTCGCGGAGAATAACGAAGCACATGTTCAATCCGTATAAAAATACACACTCTATAAAATTATATGATATTAAAGATGATTTAAAAATTTTCAATAAAAAAAGAAAAGAATAATTTATCAAAATCCATTTCCATCGCTAGAATTATCGACTGTACAAGATCTAAAAGTATCAGAAGAATTTAATTTACATATTTTTATCTATACTTTTATCCAGACACTTGAACAAGAAAGTCGATCAATCTCTAAAAATACGCTGTAAAATTTCCACGAAAAAATTAGGAACCGATCGATTTCACCAGTCTGCATATACATTCAGAACCTGGTCCCATTTAATTTTGTCTCGTAAAATTTTTCTCAATCTCCTGTGAAAATTTCCACGAAGAAAAAAAAAAGAAGAAAATTACGAATTAATCATATCGACCGTTCTACGCGCATACATTTGAACTGGACTCCATTTAATTTCGCCTCGTGAAAAACTTTCGCGTGTTCAGTCTCCTGTAAAAGTGCACAGTCTACGTAAATTCTCCGCGAGAAATGACGAATTAATCATTTCCACACCACACACTACTGCGAGCACGTAACGCGATTGCATTTCAACCGGAGGCCATTTAATTCTGCCTCGTGGAAATTTTTTCCAATCTACCCGAGGGTTGTTGTCCAAGTTCCATGGAACACTCTGTACGTGCATGCAGGGGACAGGAAACACGGGAGGTATTCCGAGCACGCAGCGTCGAAGTAAACAGGCGGCGGTCTCGCCGTCGAAAGAGAGAGTCTCCGACTTCGGCCCTTTTTCGAGGGGCGTGAAAGGGCTCGTTATTATTTCGCCTTTTCGCTGCGACGTACGTACGTAAATAAGCGGGGCTATATTCGATTTCGCCGGATGAACAGCGGCGGGAGAAAGTGCACGCCTCTGACGCGAGGCGGTGAAAATAACGTCCGCTCGCGGGAGAACCTTATTTGCCACGACAATCTCCGAAGAATTTCATCGACGTAAGAATGTAATAAAAGTCGGCCAGGAAGACTACTATCGAATCGCAGAACTTACGCGATTACTATGTATTCTTCCTATGTAATCGCGAATAACGAGTCGCGCTGCCGAGTCGTTCGTTGAAATCCTTACGTCGAGCAAACTCCGAACAGTGCAGACGTTTCGCCGGGAATTCGAATTTCCTCCCGGAGAGAGGGAATCGAACGGGTATCCGGAGAATTGTCCTCTAGCCTCGTAATCGAACGCGTTCTACCTACGTGGGAAGAGAAAAAGAAAAAAGACGAAAATAAAAGACAGTCGAGCGAAAGAGAACTTGGATGTTTCGAGGAAGGCTCGTTCAAAGGGGATCTAATCGCGATCAAAAGATCGCTCGTCATTTCGGGGAACTAACTCGAAAAAGTTCGACTCGGGAGTCTCGAGTCTATTTGCGAAGAATCAAGATTTCTCTTGGCCATGGAAAGATCGCTCGAAATATCTCGAGAAGCTAAGTGAAGTGACAAATCGTGGTAGAAATGTTCCGATCGAAGGAAACGAGATGATCAATACAGGGTGGGTCAACAAAACACTTCCTAATGAAATAAATCCGTAATGTTTTTATTATATATATTTTTAAGTTGTTTCTTCTTCAAAGAAAACAAAATCACGTTTGAACTTAATTTAAAATTAATAAAATTAGTTTTTTTCCTCTAAAAAAGATAAGCCGAAAGAAACTTTTGGCCTTTAATGAGAATTTTGACCCACCTTACAGAAGCAATGATTTATTACGTTCGGTTAGGGTTACGTTCAGTCGATGCAGCGGGTCATTTTCTGTCTGAAAAATATTAGTCTAAAATGTTTATCGAAAAGCTGTTAATTTAGAAGATACTTTAATTTCAATTTTATAAAATGTATATCACGTGAGAGACAAGAAAGGGCAACAGCGGTATTCTTATTTTTGTGTATAAATTTTATAAAGAAAAAATATCTCCTAAACTAATGGAAAAAAATTACATAATTATACATAAAAAAATAATACTGACTTTCGCTATCTTCTACGCGCGTCTATCTAAAGACAAACTCTTCCTCTCTTCCTCCAAAAAAAAAAAAAAAAAAAAAAAAAAAAAAAAAAGGGCATTTAAGACGAGTAGTCTCAAGAGATAATCGCATTTATAGATTAAAATAGAGAAAACACTCTGCACATAATTTTCACACAGCCGTAGTCAATGACGATCGACCGCCAGCGGGCCAACACGAGCACAATTCATCTTTCTATCGGGCGCAGCGATAGAAAAGGTCGAACCTTCTGCCGAGAAGACCGATCGACGAGAAAAAAACGTGGAAGAAATTCGCGGGAAGAAAAGTCGGGTTCGGCAGCCGATGTGTAAGGAGAGATGAAATCTCAATTCCCGCGGTGGGCGTTGCTGATTGGTGGGAGAGGGAACGACGACGGGCGCGCAAGAAGCCGAAAGAGGGTGTAGCGCGCGACAGAGGACCACGGAACTCCCTTCCGTTCGCCGCCACTATTTCAAACTCCGGCGGAAACGGTAAGAATTTATAACTGGTGACACGTTATGGGCTTCTTCCCCCCCTCCCACGCGCAAACCCGGCCAAAGATTTATTTCCCGCGGCCGCTTTTTCATACACTGCCGACGCTTTCCAACCGGTTGGAAAAGCCACCGCGCGACTTTCTTTTTCGTCGCCAGGTGGAGAAGAGGCGGCGGGCGTAGAAAATGCATTTCGCCGCTCGTGGCCCCTAGACAAACGCGAAATACCGCCGCGAAAGTATTTCTATCGCGGTTTTTCTTCCCTTCCTTTTTTTCCCCCCCCCCGTCTGTGTGCTCGTTGCAAAAAAGTTCTCAGACGATCGGCACGGTCCCGAAGGTTCGGCACATATATCATATATTATACATCGACTCGCGAATGTGTTTGCGACTCGCCCGCGGAGAAATCTCTTATGAATATTTCGCGGGACGTTGGACGAAACGTTTCTCAATTTTATATTCCATTGAAATAAATCTGGGAATGTGGCACGGAAGGCACGAGCATGTAATTGTTATAGTTGCTATTTTAGGGAATATTTTGTGGATACGCAGACATATTGGAATTTCATTAACATTGCGACGAGTTTGGAACAAATCGAGATATTTGAAACGGAAAGTTATCATATTGTATTTAATGCAACTATATATATTATTGTGTTGTATATATCATTGTACAAGTATGTATTTCACGATGAGGAAAGTACTTAAAGGTCTTGATGCTCGTCTCCAACGACCATCATCATTTAACATTTATTATACGCTTGAAATGGCTGTTCACGCTGTATCTTGCGACTCGAAGTTTTAGAAATATGACGATGAAATTAATGAAATTTGGGGAAGTGTTCGAAGACTCGTTCGTGATTCTGTGTACGAAAGATTCGACGGAAGACCAAATTGAAATGAAGGATCAAAAGGAAGAGACATGAAAATACAAAGGGATGCTGGTGATTAATAAACGACAATGAATATTGCCACGAGCACGCAATCGTTCTCAAGCGCGGTCAAAGCGATTTCACCCTTGAAAAACTGGAGATTCGACGCAATTTTCGCAAGAAGGCGCACTTTTACGACACTTTCGTCCTCGCACTCTCGTGAAAGTCCGAAAGAGTTTCGCGGGTTTTATTACCGAGGGCCGAGAAGTAATCTCGCCGAGTATCGTAATTTGACTTATTATATCTGTCGTTTCTCTCGAGGAATCGTTTTAACCTAAACGACTCGCCGCCGAGGGGTTCTCGTTTATCCGACGACGCGTTTGTCGTGAAACTCGCGCCGCTAAAAATTTCGACGAAAACTCCGAGTACTTGGTCGACATTAAAAGAAAAAGAGTAACTTCGAGGTCGTGTCGTTAATTGTATTAAAAAAATTTCAAAGGGTTGGAACGCGCGTTACTCTGGAGAATATTAAAGCGGTGTCCGACCACACGCTGTCCTCTACTACTTAACTGAGCCGCAGCCATTGTGTTACTCGCGTTTCAAAGTCACTGTAGAATCAGACTTCGACAACGTTCCTTTCTCTAAAAAATTATCTCACGAAATGGAAAATCATCTTTTCAGTTTTTCGATTAAAGTTTATTAAAAAGTGTGTAGCTTTTTATTGAAAAATGAAAAATGAAAAATGAAATTCAAATTAGTCAGATATAGTCAAAAAAAAAAAAAAAAAAGTTAAAATAAAGTATCAACTTGTATAAGTGTTTTTTCTTAGAAAACGTTAGGTTAGTCGTTTTAAAATGCAAGATTGAATCATATAACAGAAGTATACTTCTGTTGCTGAAGGTAACATATGAAAATCGCGTGTAGAAAAACAGGAATATCCATCGTCAAGTCAGAATATTTGGACGCACAATGAAAATTTCATCTCCACTATTTCGTGATTCTCAAAATTAATCGTTTTTGTCTTGTAATATCGAGTCATACTCGTGGCACAAGTTACAGTTTTTCGATTTGAAAGAGAAGCAAAATTACGTTTCTATGAAATTTCACTTTGAATTTTCAACTGAATTTCTTTAGTAAGAGCGAATTGTAAATAACGTTTCAGTGCTTTTTATCTAAAATAATGCTACAAAAACGGGCTTGTTTTCCAATATTAATCCTTCTGTTAATTGCAAAATTAAATTGTAAAATGTGTATTAAGCAAATCCTTGATTCATTTTCACGAGCCAGTACGCACGTGCGTTGTCTAATAATTAGTCACCTAATTGTCGAGATATTAGATGACGTATCGCATGACATGTCGGATTTGTATTCATTTAACATTTAAGCGTTGGTTTGTTTGCTATTCTTTGGTTTGAGATTGTTTGACATCTTCGGAAAGCATATTATATCCTGCATTCAAGAAACGAATGTCTTTTAATGAATTTTAAATTTTATTATTCTCTTAAATCGACGTGGGTTCTCCTTCGTGATAATGCAAGACCCTACATACTTCTCAAGTTACTATACAGAAACTTTAGGTTATTTCTCTCTCTCTCTCTCTCTCTCTCTCTCTTCGAATTTGGATTCATTCGGTGTCATTGGTGATGGTTTCTTTAGCAGA